>JARBWK010000004.1:181114381-181119381 GCA_030556195.1 Anolis apletophallus
CTGTGCTTTCTGCATCCAAACTTGCCTATCTCAGATTGGCCTTTTTAGTCATCAACGCGCTTGTAAAAAGCGTGGGGTGAGTCCTTCCTAAGAATCTTCGTTTGCGAAGTAATGCCGAGATATGGCTCTCAAAGAAATAAATTTCCAAATATTTTGCTTTCATGGCTCTCTGAGTCCAAAAGGTTCCCGACCCCTGCTTTAAAGGGTAACATTCATTCTTTTTGTTGTTTAAAATTTTTAATGTTCTGCTTCCCTTTTAAGTCTGTAAGAACTGCTGAGTTTCAGAAATGACACATAACCCATTAAGGGATTAAGAATACTGAACAAAAAGCTCATTAATTGCCGGTTAATTGTATATTAATGATTTAGGAAAGCCTATTAAAATTAAAGTTTGTAATAAGAAGGCAACATAATAAGGATGCACACAATGAAGTCGATGAAACACTGTACTTCCAAACTTCATTACCAGCCCTGAATGATTTTAGCTAAAGGCATATACAGTTTTTGACACTGTCATGATCTTCCTCTCATTTCTCCCTCTCCTCTTTCACACAGACATGCGTGCACACTTTTCACATTTTATCAAAAATCTCAACTGAGCTCTACGAGATCTTTTCTTCCTTTTTCATCATCGGTACAACATATTGTGGCTGTGTTGGGCTCAATGATGAATATTTGACCATCCTCAACAAATACTATTTGTCACTATGGAGTATGATTATGATTTCATCCGTTTCCAAGAGTTTCCCCATCAGAATATGAACATTATTTCACTTTTACGATACATATGCATTTGTGAAAAAAACATAATAATTGGGACACCCAATTGCATATGTCAGAGAAGTGTGATTTTCACAGAATAATGAAGTAGCAATGGAAAAGGACTTCACTATATAAGAATTTTATTAGAATCAACAGTGCATGTGTCCTTTTGCACCTGTTCATATTTCTCTCTCGGCATGACTTCGCGAACGAAGATTCTTAGGAAGGACTCATCCCATGCTTTCTACAAGCGCGTTGATGATAAAAAAGACCAATCTGAGATAGGGAAGTCCGGTTGCAGAAAGCACAGCAGAAAGTCTCCTTGGGTGAGGTTGCTTCCAAGTTGCGGTTCTTTCTGCATTGTCATTTCTCTTCGAGGCCCATTCGGTGTGTCTTCTCAAAAGAGGCCGCAGCATTGTGGAGAGTGAGTCTCCATGCCTCCCGATGTGGGGCCAGGGTGGACCATTGTTGGGGATCAATCTGGCCCAGCCTGAGATGTTGTTTCAGGGAGTCCTTATATCTCTTTTTGGGGGCACCTCTCTTGTGCTGACCCGTGGTGAGTTCACCATAGAGTAGTATCTTTGGGAGGCGGTGGTCCTCCATCCTAGAGACGTGCCCTGCCCAGCACAGCTGTGTTCTCAATAGCATGGCCTCAGTGCTGGTGATCCCTGCTTGCTCAAGGAGAGCAACATTCGTCACATAGTCGGTCAACTGTATATTTAGGATTGTGTGAAGACAGCACTGATGAAAATGTTTGAGGACTCATAGGTGTTGGCGATAGGTGACCCATGTTTCAGACCCATAGAGGAAAGTAGACAGTACGATAACTCTGTACACACTGATTTTGGTGCTTTGCCTCAGGTGCTTGTTGCTCCAGACTCTTTTGTGAAGCCTTCCAAATGCAGTCTATGCCTTTGCTAATCTGTGATCTATCTCTTTGTCAATCTTGGCGTCTGAAGAGATGATGCTTCCCAGGTATGTGAACTGCTGAATGGATTTAAGCACAGATGTGCCTATGCTGACGTGGGGATGATGGTGTTATTCCTGTGGTGCGGGCTGGTTGAGGACTTCCGTTTTCTTCAGGCTGACTTCCAGCCCAAACAGCTCTGCAGCTGTTGCAAAGCAGGATGTGAGACGCTGCAGGGCTGCTTCTGAATGGGCGACAAGGGCAGCATCGTCAGCAAAAAGCAGCTCACGGACTAGATAGTTTAGAGTCTTAGTGCGAGCCCTTAGATGGCTTAAGTTGAGCAAGCTACGATAGCGTATATATAAGCTGTCTTCTTCGAGATCTGCCATAGCCCTTTGAAGCATCATGCTTAAGAAGATTGGAAATAGGGTTGGTGCAAGGACACAACCTCGTTTCACTCCATTCGTTATTAGAAAGGGCTCTGAGAGAGCGCTTTTTTGTTCATATTTACTGCAGTAAAAAAAACCCCATCTCGTCTGAAGAATCTGGTAATTTTAAAAAATTGTTATGGAGAAGCTAAGCAATTGAGATGTTTCTGACTATGAACAGGTAAGTACTAGACTTGTCTGTGGATTTTTTTTCTACCATTTCCTTCAGTCCTTTCATTACTTTCAGGAACCCGTAATGGTAAGAGCCCTCCCGGTACAAAAACCCACCCATAACAAAAGCAAGCAGGAGCCAATCTTGGCTCCTCCTCTGCTTTTCGGCATCACGGCTTAATCTTTTTTTTTTATTAGTCCCAGCAAACAAAAAGAAAACCCTAGTTCCCTGAAAACTATTACCAGTTACCTCTCCTCTAGAGTAGAAACTAGTAGAAACAGATGTAAGGAAGCATTAAATCCAAAGCAGAAGGGAGACTGAAGTATGGCAGGAAAAATGGGGAAAATTTTAAGGACGTCCAGGGAGGACAGCTCCAGGAAGTCATTGCTCTTACATACCTGAAAGTGGGGAGACCTCCTCAAAATGCCTTAGAAGGAGTGTGTGGTGTCGTGCAGGCCCGGGAGAGAAAGCGTGCATGCGTGCCTGCCAACAGTGCCTCTTCTCTAGAGTAGAAAAAGGTAAAAGAAGCCTCCTTAAAGCATATGTTCTTTCTCTTCTTCTTCTTGGCTTTTCTTCGCGAACAAAGATTCAGGAAGGACTCATCCCACGCTTTCCACAAGCACCTTGATGACTGGTTGGATGTGTCCTTCGAGCCTGTGCAATGGATTTTTCTGGTGGAGCACTGCGTTCACAGAACTGGCCTCACCTTTTAAACCAAAAGTTCGTCTGCCGGGGCCTAGCAAGATGGGACGGTGGCAGCGAGGTCTTCAGGTCGTAGGTTTGGTTTGAGTTTCTTTCTCTAGATGGTTGACCTTACAGGGTTAGACAAGCACCATCTGCCCGGGTTTGAAATGAGAGTTTTCCTTCTCTCAGGATGGTTGCCAAAAGGCTAAAGAGCCCATCCTGCCCGTTGACGCTCTTTGTCAGGCCCTTCGGTTGTGAGCTGTCTGGCATGGGAGGCCCTACCAGTGGTTATTTGCCACCGCCAGCATAGCTCACAACTTCATTAGGGTACGCAAGCCTCTCCCCCATGACAAGGGGGTGCCAACGGAGAGGCACTAAAAGAACAAGGTTTGACTCTCTGCTTGTCCACGTACACCCACTGGGTAGCCTTGGGCAAGTCACACACTCTCAGCCTCAAAGGAAAACAAAAGCCTGGCTTGCCTTAGGGTTTGGCATGTGCCAGAAATTATTTGTAGGCATGCAAACAACAGGTATAAAAACAGTTAGCAGAATTAAAAACAACCGATTCCTTCAAAAACAAAACTCCAAATTGCAATAAATTAAATGGATCTCCATTTATTTTTAAGATGTGTTACAACTTTTGTAACATGTGATACGTATTTGTATTAATAAAGTAAATTTACAGTATGGGAAATGTTAAATACATATTAATAAAGTGAACAATGGGTTCATGAAAAGTAATAAAGGGCAACCCTAATTGTGGATCTGTCTCTGTTCATTATTTGCCATTGCTTAAACACACATATCCAGTCAATTTTGCACTGCCAACCCATCTCCAAATATTTGGATTCCTTCAGCATAGGAGTTTGATGACTTTTGATTAGTAACTTCACTGTCATTAATTTTCTGGAACTCATACTACTCAGGTTATTCTGCTTCATTCAGCTGTTGAAACAGTATATCCAATGAGCTAAACTGGCCCGGATTAACACTTTTTTGCACCCTAGGCCACACTTTGGAATTACGCCCCCTTCAAGCCCACCTCTTGCCACCTCCAAGGTCCCCATTCCCACCAGCTGGAAAGTTTCGCTGTGCTCTGAAGGTCTCCTCGGGAGTCGGGAGGCTTGGAGAGAGCACAGCGGGTGCAAACTTGCTCCAAAGGCGCACACAAAAGAGAGAGAGCGTGCACGCGCGCGCGAGAGAGTGTGTGTGTGTGAGAGAGTGCACGAGAGAGAGTGTGCGTGCAAGAGAGAGTGAGAGAGAGAGCGCGCGTGTGAGAGAGAGCACGAGAGAGAGAGAGAGCAAGAGAGAGCGCACGAGAGAGAAAGAGAGATAGATAGAGTGAGAGAGAGAGTGCGTGAGAGTGAGAAAGAGAGAGCGTGTGTGTGAGAGAGAAAGAGAGCGAGAGAGAGGGAGTGAGAAAGATTGTGCACGAGAGAGAGAGCACGTGTGCGCGCGAGAGAGAGAGCATGAGAGAGAGCAAGAGAGAGCGAAAGAGAGTGAGAGAGAGCAAGAGAGAGAGAGAGAAAGAGAGAGCACACGAGAGAGAGAGAGCAAGAGAGAGAGAGGGAAGGAGAGAGTGCGTGAGAGTGAGAAAGAGAGCGTGAGAGAGTGAGAGAAAGAGAGGGAGTGAGAGAGAGCGTGCGCGAGAGAGAGAGAGCAAGAGAGAGAGCACGCGGGAGCGGGAGAGAGATGGAGGGGACGGAGCAGAGACTTTGCCGGGAGAAGGAGCAAGGAGGGGCATGAGAAAGGGGGAAAGAGGGGCGCAGACCAGGGCTTTTTTGGTTCATGATCTGCGCCCACCCTACCCCCCCTGGCTTGCGCCCCTAGGCCATGGCCTCGTTGGCCTTATGGGTAATCCAGGCATGGGGCTAAAGTTTAAAGTAATGAACAAATGCAAATTATGTACATTCTTTTTTTGTCACCAAAAAAGCTTACCGTAATTAAAATCACCACATGTGATAGCAAGGACATCAGCATTGGGTTGCTTTCCCAAAATCATCTTAATCTATAAAGAATTGAACACCAACAATGTTTTTTAGAATTT
>JARBWK010000004.1:181124381-181232827 GCA_030556195.1 Anolis apletophallus
GCTCCCAGTGGAGTGCCGGATCACTTTCAAGGTGCTGGTATTGACCTTCAAGGCCTTGAACGGTCTGGGGCCAGTGTACCTTAAGGACCACCTCATCCCATACTGTCCCACTAGGCCACTGAGGTCAGAGACCGAACTCCTTTTGGAAGTTCCCTCCTTCAAGAGATTCCATCTTGCGTCCACAAGGAGGAGGGCCTTCTCTATCATCGCCCCTAGCCTCTGGAATGCGTTGCCTCCAGATGTCCGGGTCATCTCCGACCTTATGACATTCCGGAAGGCGTGTAAAACGCTTCTCTTCCGACAAGCTTTTGGGGAATAAGATGGCAGATAGCCCCCAGTGGTTCCCACCATTTTGTGCATAACTGTGTTGGGTAACTTAATCAGCGATACTTATTTTATTGTGTTTTTGTGATTTTGCTGTGTTTTATCGTGTTTTTAGGGCATTTTAGTATTTGTTATCTGTATGTGCATTTTGTAAGTCGCCCCGAGCCACACCGGGAGTGGCGACTCACAAGCATGAAATAATAAATAAATAAATAAATCTGTCAACTAGGAAATTTAGACCTTGTGGGCCATCCAGTCCAACACCCTGCCAAGAAGCCTCCAAAGAAAGAGCCTCCACCACACTCAAAGACAGAGAGTTCCACTGCTGAACAGCTCTCACAGTAAGGAAGTTCTTCCTCGTGTTCAGGTGGAATCTCTTCACAGCCATTGCTTCACATCCTAGTCTCCTTGAAACAAGCTTGCTTCCTCCTCCTTATGACTTTCCCTCATATATTGGATGGAGGGCAGACCCGAATCCGTACCCGATAATTTCCATCGTTGCCTTGAGGCCATTACTGGATGGCTGCAAGCCAGTAGGTTGAAGGTGAATCCGGCTAAGACAGAGATCTTGTGGCTCGGCCGCCCGGGCTGTAGGAATGTCCAGCTTCCGACCCTGGATGGCGTGACTCTATGTCTGTCGTCTTCTGTCAAGAGCCTAGGTGTAAACTTGGACCCCCTGCTGTCAATGGAGGCCCAGGTCTCCAGCGTCAGCAGGGTGGCATTTTTCCATCTGCGACAGGCGAGGAAGCTGGCCCCCTATTTGTCCCGGTGCGACTTGGCCACAGTGGTCCAAGCCACGGTCATCTCGAGGCTTGACTACTGTAACGCTCTGTACATTGGCCTTCCTTTGTCCGTGATCTGGAAGCTCCAGCTGGTGCAGAACGCTGCAGCCCGACTCCTGGTAGGGGTCCCAGTTGGCTGTCACATCTCGCCAATTCTGCGCGAGCTGCACTGGCTACCGATAGTATGCCGGATCACCTTCAAAGTGTTAGTTCTGACTTTTAAGGCCTTATATGGTCTGGGGCCAGTGTACCTGCGGGACCGTCTCCTCCCATACCATCCCACTAGACCTCTGCGCTCTGAAGAGCAAAACCTCCTGGTCATCCCCAGTGCTAAGACCTACCGGTTGACCACGACTCGTCGGTGGGCTTTTTCGATCGTGGCTCCGACCCTCTGGAACTCCTTGCCCGCCGACGTTCGCACTATCCAAGCCCTTCTCCCTTTCAGGAAGGCTTGTAAGACTTGGCTGTTCCAGCAGACCTACGGATCTGGATAACCTGTGTGCGAATAGCCTACTGTAATTGTGGTTGCTGCTCCTGTGTATAGTGTTTGACTATTGCCATCTTATATGCTGTTTTAATGGCTGTTTTAATCTGTTGTTGTATTGTGTTTTATATATGCCTGTTTTTACTATGTAACAACTGATGGTTGTGAGCCGCCCCGAGCCTTTGGGGGGGGGGGGGCGGTAGATAAGTGCGAAGAAATAAATAAATAATAAATAAATAAATATTTACACATGGCCCTCATCATGTCTCAGCCTTTTCTTCTGAAGGCTAAACATGCCCAGCTCTTTAAGCCTCTCTTCATAGGGCTTGTTCTCCAGACACTTGATCATTTGAGTTGCCCTCCCCTGGACACTTTCCAGCTTGTTAACATCTTCCTTCAATTGTGCCTCAACCATGCCTCAAACCGCTTCTGTAATTTCCTATGTAATCATCTGCACAGTTTGAAACTGCGTTAAAAGCTCAGTGTAGATGGGCCATGGAAGACAAGTGAGTTCTACTAAAGAGTTTGTCATATTTTGCAAGTAAAGATGCCTAAGAGTCTGGTGCAAGTCCAGCCATTCTTCAAAGAATCCCCGCTTGCTCTCTGATTTAATCTGCCAGGCTCATTTAATGTTATTAGTTCAAAGGGATTTCAAAATAAGGTTTTGCAATAGCAAAATGAGTTAATAGCGGGCTGGTTAATCTTCGTAACAGCCAAGCTGAGACTTAAAAAAGAATGTGCATATTCTCCTTCAAGGGGAGCAAAAAGCGGGAATGTATTTGTATCCATTCCAGGATTTTACGCGAATATGCAAAACTGGAGGTAATAGCAAATATTATTGGACAAATTATGTCCAGGGAAAGCATAACATTGAGTTGTGTTGGAAGACTACAGTATTTTCTCTTGGTTATGGGAGTTCTGGACCTTAAAGTGGTAAGCCTCCTTCCAACATTGTGATTCTGGATAGAAAATAAACAATAACATAACATAGTAGAATGCCAGATCACTTTCAAAGTGTTAGTTTTAACTTTTAAGGCCTTATATGGTCCGGGGCCAGTGTACCTGAGGGACCGCCTCATCCCGTATTATCCCGCCAGATCGCTGCGCTCTAAGGAGCAGAACCTCTTGGTTATCTCTCCGCCTAGAATGTACCACCTGACGGCAACTCGCCGACGGGCCTTTTCTATAATAGCTCCAACACTCTGGAACTGGCTGCCCGCTGACGTACGTGCCATGCGGAACATCCTCTCCTTCCGAAAAGACCCTGCTTTTTCGGCAAGCGTTTGGAGTAGGATGAACCGCAGGCACTGTCAATGCCGCCTCAGCCGTTTCCGTACCTTGCTTGGCTTATGGCTCTTTGTTTTTATTGTATTTTAGATGTGTTTTAACTTTGTTTTTTAACCATTGCTTTCTACTTGACTGTTTATATATGTTGTGAGCCACCCCGAGCCTGTCGGGAAGGGCGGCCAATCAAGTATGAATTAATAAATAAATAAATAAATAACATTGTTTGAGTCCACAGTTCTCTCTGAGTGTAGGTGAACTACAACTTCGAAACTCAAGGTCAATTCCCAAGCAAACCCTTTCAGTACTTTCAGTACTTTCTGTTGGTAATGAGAGTTCAATATGCCAAGTTTGGTTCAATTCCATTGTTGCAAGAGTTCAGGATGCTCTTTGATTGTGTGTTAACTATAAATCCCAGAAACGGTAATTCCCAAATGTCAAGGTCTATTTTCCCCAAACTCCATCTGTGTTCACATTTGGGCATATTGAGTATTCATGCCAAGTTTGGTCCTGATCCAACATTGTTTCAGTCCACAGTGCTCTCTGGATATAAGTGAACTACAACTCCAAAACTCAAGGTCAATGCCCACCAAACTCTTATAGTATTTTCTCTTGGTTATGGGAGTTCTGTGTGGGAAGTTTGTGTCTTTCTGCCATTCCTGCCAGGATATCTATGTTGTGTTCATTGAAACAGGCCCAAGTTTCACACTGAGTGTATAAATACATTTAAAAACATATTAACTATCTGTATGACTCTGTTAGAGTGTCATTTTGTGTCATTTTGGTTGGTGGTGTGCCCCAGGATTTTGTAAATGTAAAAAATGTGCCGCGGCTCAAAAAAGGTTGAAAAACACTGATCTAGAGTGCTGAGTTGTTTTTCATGTTTGGCAATCCTGGACGCATCATTCTGAAATAATTCTTACTCGTGTTTCTTTTTTCAATTGTGATTAAAGAACCTGTGACCATCTTTTCATCCAAATTGCTGTCCAACGGACTCGATAACCACCAACGGTGTTTTCCTCTTGACCTGCTTTTCCTCTTCGTCTCCTTTGCCCTTCTCCCTTCAGACCTTTGCTCACAAAAATGGTTTTGTATCCAGTTGAGGATTTCACCATTGATAATGCAGACAACCTTTTCCTTTGATGTGGTACTGTATTAAAACCTTGGTGTCTGACCAGATTTTATCTATTTTCTCCTTCTTGTCAGCTCTTATTGTCACTTACCCAAGGAAGTTAATCAGATTTCCCTAGGAAGGCCTCGTTTTCATAAATTCATTGTAGCGTTGAGCACTCTCAGCTTTCCACTCAATATTAAAAAGACCTTGGAAAGGAGATTAAAAACAGTAAAAAAAAAAGATGTCTAGAAGGCCATAGATTACACGTCAATGTAAAAACTGAGCAGAAGCGTATTTCCAAAAACACAACGAGGTGCGGTAAGGTGCATTCAATGGATCAGGCAGCACCATTTTCATATGCTGCCAAGCCTAATCTTCTTTCCAGAAACCTGCGCATTTTCGCTTGGCCTCTGGAGGAATGATGGGAATCAAGGGGAATTGAGCTCTTGGCTGGTGGGCAGGATCTGGGAGAAAGACAGGAAGTTTTCCTTCAGATCACCAAGTTTTTTGCCTTTTCTGTCAAGGAATACTGGTGCCTCCTCAAACTAGAAATCCAAGCATTCCAATGGCATTGAGCCATAGCACTTAAAGCGGTATCAAACGACATTAATTCTACATTGTAGATGCACCCTCAATCTGTGCTTCAGGGGGGAGGAGGGATTGGATTAAAATTTCCAAAATCCTCTTTCCAACAGAACTTTTGCACAGGGCTGAACGAAGGTAATTTTAAATGGTAAGCGAACAGTATTTTGGTGCCTTTCCCCCAAACTGGAATTAATATATTATTGTACATAATTCTTATTGCTGTTGTTGCTAGACCTACAGAGTTGGGAGGGACCCCAAATTCTAGTCCAGCCCCCTTTCCAAGTAGGAATCAATATATTATTATACATTATTATTATTATTGCTATTATTAGATTCCTAGAGTTGGAAGGGGCTGCAAGGGCCATCCAGTCCAACCCCCTAATGCCAAGAAGGATATACATATATATATATATATATATATATATATATATATCTCCCAATACAACCCCTCGAGACCACAGCGATCAGAATCCCGAAACTTTCTGGTGATTCCGGGTTGCCAAACCACAACGCGGAGGAGGGCGTTCAGTGCCATTGCACCCGCACTGAGGAATGCTCTCCCTCCGACAGTTTGGGCTCTACCAATCCTGCTGGCCTTCCGCAAGGCCTGTAAGACTCTTCTGGTCTTGCAGGCCTTCGGTCAGTAATAACTCTTGGCCATATAATGTACTATGTAGGCCATAAGAGTTATTTGGCGCATATGTATATTGTATATTTACTGTGTTAGATGTTGGTTGTTGTAGTATAGTGTTTTATAGTGTTTTTACTGTGTTTTTAATGTTTTGATACATGTAAGTTGCCCCGAGCCTATCAAGAGTGAGCGACTAACAAGTCGAAATAAATAAATTATATATATATATATATATATATATATATATATATATACAGAATTAATATATTATTGTACATTATTCTTATTACTGTTGTTGCTAGACTTCTAGAGTTGGGAGGGGCCCCAAGGACCATGCAGCCTAACCCGTTCCTACCTCCCCAGCAGGCACGGTACAACCCCTCCTGACAGAGGTCCATCTGGATCCCACCGACCTTCTTCCTCCCAGTGCGTCCTCTCTTCTGGAGGGCTCCTGGTGGTGCTGCCGAAGCCCCACCCGGCTCTGCTCTTCCTGGCGGTAGGCCGGGACACAGTGCATGTTGGGGGCACGTGTGAGGGGAGGGACGCACACATGCACTCATGTTTGGCAGAGGAAAGGGGCTGCCTGCGTGCTGGCTGGCAGGCTCTCCTGCCTGGTTGACACAGGGGTGCCATAGGCACCGCATATCGTTCTCCTCCGGCAGCACACTCTTCTAGTTCTCTCCGAGAGAAGAAAGACAGCAGAATGGGTGAGGGGGCGCCGAAGACGGCCAATGTTGGCGCCCCTGAGTACGTGGTGCCTTATGCAGTCGCTTAATTGGCGTAGCGGCTTAATCCGCCCCTGGTTTGGCAACATCCTTGAGATCTCAACACACTAGAAAATGAATCCACTTTAAATCTGGTTGCTGACTCCTGAAGAATTCTGGGGTTTGTAGTTTAGGGAGCAGCCTTTAACAGCTTCACTAAACTGCAAAATCCAGAATTCTGAAGGAGGCAGAAACTGGATTTAAAGTAGATTCATTCTCTAGTGTGATGAAGACTGGTTCAAAACAATGGCAGCAGTCTCTACACTTCTGGGTTGTTGTAGGTTTTTTGGGCTCTATGACCATGTTCTAGAAGCATTCTCTCCTGATGTTTTTCCTGCATCTATGGCAGGCATCCTCAGAGGTCGTGAGGTCACAACCTCTGAGGATGCCTGCCATAGATGCAGTTAAAACATCAGGAGAGAATGCTTCTAGAACAGGGGTGGGCAATTATTTTTTCCAAGGGGCCACACGAAAACCAAAAAATATTATGGAGGGCCGCACCTGAAGACGGAACTACATTCTACATAATATCAATTGAATTTCTTTAATAATAAAAAGGCACTACATTGCATTTTTGATATATTAATAAGACTGATAAGAGTATATGTTATGAGCAATGAAAAAGAGAGGCTGTCATAGGAAAAATGACATTTATTCACTAAAATTTTACAAAACAATGGTTAACAAAATGTGAACATTTGTATCATTTGTGATTCATGATCTCAGGGGTCAGGAACCTTTTTGACTCAGAGAGCCATAAAAGCAAAATATTTGGAAATTTATTTCAGTGAGAGCATTATAATTATAATGATGATAATATTCATTCAGCCTCTGCTAATAATAACAATAACAACAACAGGTTCCTAGAGTAGGAGGAGACCTCCAAGGGCCATCCAGTCCAACCTCCTTCTGCCATAAGGGAAAAACACAAAGCGTTCCTCACAGGTACTGGTTGTGGGGGGTCGGGAGCAGGTGAGGGTTTTGCCCTCCTTTCTGCTAGAGATCCCTGTGTACAACTGGTGGGCCACTGTGTGACACAGAATGCTGGACTAGATGGGCTGAGGCCCGATTCAGCATGGCTCTTCTTATGTTCTTATGTTCTTATGTTCTTAGATGGCCATTCAGCCATCTTGAACCAAATTTGGCACACTGAACTCTCATGAGACCAACAGAAAGTACTGAAAGGGTTTGCTGGGCATTTACCTTGAGTTTGGGAGTTGTAGTTCTCTTACATCCAGAGAGCACTGTGGACTCAAATGATGGATCAGGACCAAACTTGGCACGAATCCTCAATTTGCCCAAAGAGGCAGAAGAGAAGAAGAGAAGAGGAGGAAGACGAGGAAGGAATGGAAGCGTTGCCCCCCCCTGCGCGTTCCGGCCTCTGCCCCGCCCCTCTCCATCGCTGCACTCCCACTCCTTCCCTCTTCTGTTCAGGTGGTAGAAGGGGGAAGGAATGAAAGGGGGAAAGAGAGAGGGAGAGAGGGAAGGAAACAGGAAGACAGGAAACAGAAGAAGGGAAAGAGCACCGAGGCAAGAGGGAGGGAGGAGCGCGCGAGGAGGAAGTGAAGGGAGGAGGAGGAGGAGGGAGAAGGCATGCTCTTGCTCCTGGTCGCCTCCCCTTCTTCCCCCTCCCTTCCCTTCCCCTCCGCCTGCCTGCCTGCCTGCTTCTTCACTTTTGTAGCTGCCCCAATGGGAGTTCGCCTCCCTCTCTTCAGGATGAAGCCTTGAGGGAGCCAAGGGCCGGACAGCATCAGCTGCTGGGCCAGATCTGGCCCGCGGACCATAGGTTGCCCACCCATGTTCTAGAACATAGCCATACAGCCCGAAAAACCTACAACAACCTAGTGATTCTGGCCATGAAAGCCTTCTGTTTCTTCCTTTCTCTGTCACCACCTGGGACATATTCCTCAGTTATCCCAATTGATTTTCCATGTGGATGCTCCTGCCAACAGTAGAACAAAACAGTTTTTTCAGCCAGTCGTCAAGATATGACTCACAATGTTCAATATTTCTTATGCTCACAGAAATATTTCCCTTATTCTTAATATTTCCAGTCAAAACCTTTAATGCCAAAACATTCAGTGCAGCCAGTCGTGTCTGTCGGCGCATATGCCGCACAATCCAACTTGGCAGTAGGTCAGCCAATTTTGGTACTCTGAACCATTTGTTCAGTTCGACGTGCACAATTGTAGATGCCGACGTCGTTTTTGTTTTGCCTGGCCTTTTTGCAGAGGGTTTGAGCTCCTTACATTCGCCTTGCAAGCATGCCGAAAGCTGGTTTTAATTATAACTCCTGGCATAAAATGTATAATCATGAAAGTGGGGAACCATGCTGTGCTTGTATTCATTCTGGGGATCATAATGGCATTTTCCCCTTCAGATAACTGATCTTGACGAGAATTTTCTGTGAGGAGAATAGGAATTACAGAAGATTCTCAAGGCTGAGCACAAAAGAACCAAAGCATATAAGACCGAAAGTGCATTTCATCCAGTGGTTGTGTTTCCAGTCGCACCAGCAACACAGTCTTTAGAAGTCTACAATATGGAGGCTACTTTCCTAATGTTTGTTTCCAGCATTTGGTGCTCGGAGAGCCTATTCACAGTACAGAAATGTAGTAATATTATTGTATATCCCCGATGTTATTTAATAGGCATGGTTTCGAACCCAAAAATGGCGATTCTAAAATCAAATGGAGGGGGGGGGGATTTTTTTTATTAGTAAAAGAAAGACTTGCAAAAAAATTTCCAAAAGTTCTAAAATGTAACTTAATTACTAACGAAATTCGTTAGTAGTTCGTATGCCAGCGCATGCGCATTCCAGATGGTTTTGGCCTACAACTCCCAGAAATCCTAACAGCTGGTAAATTGGCTGGAATTTCTGGGAGTTGTAGGCCAAAACTTGAATAAATCACACTGAATTCTAGATGGGACTCTCCAAATGGGAAGGAGGGAGGGAAGGAGGGAGGGAGGGAGCGAGTATTCTATTCTTGGAAGCAGCAAAGAAAAGGAGGAGCCCCCTCGCTGCCTCTCTCTCACCCCCGATCCCGAGGAGCGAGGGCCCAAGTTTGCCCAGGCTGGTCATATACCTACATTCCATGCACATGCAATAATACAGCAGTAATAACAATGGGTATAAGAAGAGGTAAAATTCAAACCGAAGTATTCTGACTGGTCCCTCCTCATGCGGTGCAAACGGGCTCTTCTCTGTGTGCCCGGGAAAAGCCAGCGTTTTCTGCTCCGGTTCACACACATACATTTTCTTTGGGGGATTTGCTGCAGAATCTTCTCTATGAGCCGGGATTCTGCAGCAAATCCCCCCAAGAATATGTATGTGTGTGCACCCAAGCAGAAAACGCTGGCTTTTCCGGGCTAATAGAGAAGAGCCCGTTTGCACCGCATGAGGCAGGGACCAGTCAGAATAATCTCGGTTTGAATTTTACCTCTTGTTATTGTTATTACTGCTGTATTATTGCATGTGCATGGAATGGCAAGTATGACCAGTTGGATTAGTTTATAATATTAGGCACTTACAGTAGCATTCATTCTATTATACATTAGGTTGGTTTCTCACCCCAATACTCTTTGATGCTTTAGATCCTGGCAGGGCAGGAGAGGCAGGAAGCCTGGAAAAATGTAAACAGAGAGGTTTACTCAGTAAATCCACAAAGGAGGGCCCTTCATCCAAAGTGCCCTCCTTTGCAGATTTACTTATGAGTAATCCTCTCTGTTTACATTTTTCGGGCTTCCAGCCGAAAGAAGGAGCGAGTTTAGGGCTTGCCTTGCCATAATACTTATTGGCAAGGGAGGCGGGAGGGTGGTGAGAGAGAAGGAGGGTGCCCCCTTACGACCTAATAACGACATAAGAAAATCCTGGCCCCGAAGTTCTATAAAGAAAGTCCACTTCCTGGTTGGCGTTCCAGGTGCGGAAATACTCAAAAGTAGCATTTCTTACGAATTTCTTACGAATCATTTCATTTTCATAACTTTTTTCTCATGCCTATTATTTAACATCTACAGGAAACCTCTGGGAGAGATCATTCGGAGTTTCGGAGTAAGGTGTTACCTGTACGCAGATGATGTCCAGATCGGTCACTCTTTTCCACCTGTCACTAAGGAGGCTATCCAGACTTTGAACCGGTGCTTGGCTGCTGTGTCGGACTGGATGAGGGCTAGCAAATTGAAACTTAATCCAGACAAGACAGAGGTCCTCCTGGTCAGTCGAAAGGCCGAACAGGGCATAGGGTTACAGCCTGTGTTGGATGGGGTTACACTCCCCCTGAAGACGCAGGTTCGCAACTTGGGAGTGATCCTGGATTCATCGCTGATGAGTCAGGGGAGGGCCAGGGGAGCTTTTGCACAGTTAAGACTCGTGCGCCAGCTGCGCCCGTATCTTGGGAAGTCTAATCTGGCTTCGGTCGTCCATGCTCTGGTCACATCCCGAATAGATTACTGCAACGCACTCTACGTGGGGCTGCCTTTGAAGACAGTTCAGAAATTGCAGCTAGTCCAACGGGCGGCAGCCAGATTATTAACTGGAGCTACATACAGGGAGCATACCACCCCCTTGTTGTGTCAGCTCCACTGGCTGCCTGTCCACTTCTGAGCTCAATTCAAAGTGCCGGTTTTGACCTTTAAAGCTCTATACGATTCTGGCCCAGCTTACTTGTCTGAACGCATCTGCCGGTACATCCCACCTCGTAATTTAAGATCAGCCGGGGAGGCCCTGCTCTCGCTCTCGCCAACTTCTCAAATGCGGTTGGTGGGGACGAGAGATAGGGCCTTCTCGATGGTGGCTCCCCGTCTGTGGAATGCATTTCCAAGTGACATACGATCAACCCCATCCCTCCTGGCATTCAGGAAAAAAGTGAAATTGTGGCTCTGGGACCAGACTTTTGCACATTAGCACAAAGCAGCACTTTGGATTGGAATTGGTAAGTTGATTATTATGGCTCAATGCTCATGTGATGGATGGAACTCTGTTTTTAACTTAGGTGTATGTGTATTGTGTGTTAATGCTAATTGTATTTTAATCCAGAATGTCTATGGTTTTATATTGTATTTATTTTGTGTATCGGCATCGAATTGTTGCCTTTTGTTAGGCCGCTCCGAATCCCCCTCGGGGGTTGATCAGAGCGGGGTAGACATGATGTAAATAAATATATATATACTGACATGGCTCTATCCTATGGGACCTTGGGACTGGTAGACTGGTGAGGTACAAGTATTCTGATTGGTAATTCTAAATGCTCCTCCCTAAATGGCTAATCCCAAGATTCCATGGGATAGAAAGACAGCAGTTAAAGTGGAATCACAGTAGGATAATATTTGTAATGTGAATGAGCTAAGAGCTTTACTGTTTTCACAATCTGCCCCAGAATTTTTCTGAGTATTGATGTCAGGTTGGCTGGGCAGTAATTTTTGGGGTCCCCTTTCCTCCTTTTTTGAAGACGGGTCCCACATTTGTCTGCTTCCAGTCTGCTGGAGCCTCTCCTGTACTCTAGGGCAATGTTTTTCAACCTTTTTTGAGCCGCGGCACACTTTTTACATTTACAAAATCCTGGGTCACGCCACCAACCAAAATGACACAAAATGACACTCTAACACAGTAATGCATATAGTTAATATGTTTTTAAATGTATTTATTCACTCAGTGTGAAACCTGGGCCTGTTTCGATGAACGCAACATAGATATCCTGGCAAGAATGGCAGAAAGACACACACAAAGGTCTCACTCAACAGCTGGGAGTTATAGTTCACCCGCAATCAAAGAGCACTCTGAACTCCGCCAATGATGGAATGGAATCAAACTTCCCACACAGAACTACCATAACCAAGAGAGAATACTATAAGAGTTTGGTGGGCATTCACCTTGAGTTTTGGAGTTGCAGTTCACCTATATCCAGAGAGCACTGTGGAGGGGAGGGAGGAAGACGTGGGGTGAGTCTGCGCAGTAGCGCCCGCACGGGTCACGTCTTCCTCCCTCCCCCCCCTCCCGCAGAAGCGGCAGCGTGAGCAAAGCAAGCAGAGCGAGGCTCGGAAGAAGGGAGCCCGAGTGGAGAAGAAAAAGTGTTCGGCAGGAGGGGGAAGAAAAGATATTGGTGGTTCCAATTTCCCACGGCACACCTGATGATCGCTCGCGGCACACCAGTGTGCCATGGCACACTGGTTGGGAAACACTGCTCTAGGGAGTTTCAAAGATGATTGCCTGTGGTTTTGAAATTACTTCTGCCTGTTCTTTTAATATTTCTTTATGGTATTTGTGGTATTTGTGCCCCGTAGCTTCTCACCCGCGCAGGGAGACTCAGCACAGCTTACATTCACAGCACTACAGGCCGCAAAACCACAATAGATTCATAGAATATAAAATCAAACATATCATATAATCAACATCAATATAGATATTAGAAACCATTACATTAAAATCACTACATACAGCAATAATTACAGCCATCAAGCAGAACACATTGTCAGTCCAGTCAAGTCCAAAGTGTCAATCCAGTCAGGTCCAAAGTACAATTTACGTCTGCTGCCCAAAGGCCTGGCCCCAGAACCATGACTTTAACTTTTTTCTAAAAGCGAGGAGAGATGGAGTCGATCTTATTTCGTTTGGGAGTGCGTTCCATAGGCGAGGGGCCACTGCTGAGAAGGTCTTGTCTCTCGTCCCCACCAGCCGCCTTTGCGATGCTGGCGGGAGCGAGAACAGGGTCTCCCCCGATGATCTTAGGCTGCGAGATGGGACGTAGAGGCAGATGCGTTCGGATAAGTACGCTGGGCCCCCATCTCGCTTGTGGCCCCCAACAAAGACTGATAAAGACCAAACTTACCACACAGAGCACCCATGACCCACTCTACATCCTACTGCAGTTTGGAGGAGGGCAGACCATAGATGATGGGACTTGAAGTACCTCCAATCACTTCCCGAGACTGCTGCAACCCTCATCCACTGACTGATCAAGACCAAACTTGGCACAGAGCCCCTATGACCCACACCACACATTGGACCACAGATGATGGGACTTGAAGTACCTTCACTAACTTCCTGAGACCTCTGCGAGCCAAATAAGAAACTGATAAGGACCAACCTTGGCACACAATGCCTTTCTCAATTAACCCGGGCAGGGCCGGGTCTCCATGGTTGTGGGGGTTCTGTGTGGGAAGTTTGCCCCAATTCTGTTGTTGGTGGGATTCAGGATGCTCTTTGATTGTAGGTGAACTATAAATCCCAGCAACTACAACTCCCAAATGAAAAAATCAATATTTTTTAGTGATGGTCACTCCTTGTAGGTGTCTTGTGGCCAAATTTGGCAGCAATTCGTCCAGTAGTAAAAAATCAGTTTGTGTGTGTCAACTGTAAAATAGGATCCGTGGAAGGGCCCTGGGTTATCGGAGGTCCTTTCCACACCGTTGAATAAAATCCCATGTTATCTGCTTTAAATCAGATTATATGGCAGTGTGGACCCAGAAAACCCAGTTCAAAGCAGATATTGCGTTATATGTTTCACATTTTTGTAGTGGGTAGGGAGATCATTTTGATTTATTTATTTATTTATTTATTATTCGGGTTTCTATGCCGCCGACTCCCTGAGGCTCGCGGCGGCTCACAGGAACCGAAGGTACAACTACACACAAGCAATGCGATAAAACATCTAAGACAATTAAACAGTTAAAACAGCAAAATACAAAACCCCCAGGTACAGTTCAGAAATTAGATAGCGTGACACCCCAGGACAGCGGCTAAAGCGGAACATGGGCAGGACCTACTCACCGAAGGCCTGCTTAAACAAATAAGTTTTGCAGGCGCGTCTAAATGGGAGCAGGTCCTTTATAGCCCGCGTTCCAGCCGGGAGGTGCGTTCCACAGCGTAGGAGCTATAACGGAGAACGCCCTCCGGCGAGTAGATGTCAGTTTAGCTGATTTCGCTGAGGGTATCTCTAACAAATTAGCATCCTCGGAGCGTAGTGATCTCGGGGGACAGTGTGGGGTGAGTCGGTCCCTCAAGTACGCTGGCCCCAGGCCATGCAAGGCCTTAAAGGTAGAACCAACACCTTGAAGGAGATCCGGTGCTCGATTGGGAGCCAGTGCAGATCCTGCAAAACAGGTGTGATGTGGCGGCCTGCTGGGGTTCCAGACAGGAGCCGGGCGGCAGTGTTCTGCACCAGCTTGAGCTTCCGGGTCGCCGACAAAGGAAGGCCAACGTAAAGCGCGTTACAGTAATCCAGCCTTGAGATGACCGTAGCTTGGATCACCGTGGCCAGGTCATTCCGGGAGATATAGGGGCCAGCCTCCGAGCCTGTCGCAGATGAAAAAGCAACCTTGCTGACCGCGGAGACCTGGGCCTCCATGGTCAGCTGGGAGTCCAGATGGACCTCCAGGCTCTTAACGGAAGGCGATGGGCATAGCGCCACACCGCCCAGGGTCGGAAGCTGGACATCTACACCACCCGAGCGGCCCGACCACAAGATCTCCGTCTTCGCGGATTCACCCTCAACCTACTGGCACGCAGCCATCCAGTAACGGCCTCGAGGCAGTGTTGGAAATTATCGGGGATGGATCCCGGCCTGTCCTCCATCCTCAGAATGAGCTGGGTGTCGTCAGCGTACTGGTGGCACTCCAGCCCATAACTCCGCACCAGCTGTGCAAGCGGCTGCATGTAGATGTTGAATAACAGAGGGGAGAGAATGGCCCCTTGCGGAACTCCACAAACTAATGAGGAGCCCTCGGAGACCACCTCGCCCCTCCTCACACGCTGAGACCGCTGGTGGAGGAAGGAGGTCAGCCATTTAAGAACTGTCCCCCTCACTCCAGCCATGGCCAGGCGGTGGATCAGTAGATTGTGGTCGACCGTGTCAAACGCTGCCGTGAGGTCCAATAACACGAGCAGCGCAGACCCGCCTTGGTCGAGCTGGCAGCGGAGTTGATCTGTGATGGAGACCAGGACCTTCTCCGTCCCGTGCCCCGAACGGAAGCCGGACTGGAAGGGGTCTAGCCATGTTGCATCATCTAAGAAGGACTGCAACTGCTCCATTACTTAGCTCGCATGCTGGAAAAGTGTGAGCAGCCCTGGTGTATGGCGTGCAGTGTTTAAATGAACTAAACAGTAAAGTTGAAAGGCTTTATAAAAATTAAATTATGCTCTTGTGGCTTGGTAAGAGAAAATTTATATCCTTTAATGACTCAGTTTTTCAGTCTTCAGAATTTAATGTACCAAATGCTCTTTATATATATATATATATATATATATATATATATATATATATATATAGTATATTGGGTAGTCTAGACCAGTGTTTCCCAACCTTTTTTGAGCCGGGGCACATTTTTTACATTGACCAAATCCTGGGGCACACCACCAATCAAAATGACACAAAATGACACTCTAACACAGTAATACAGATAGTTAATATGTTTTTAAATGTATTTATACACTCAGTGTGAAACCTGGGCCTGTTTCGATGAACTCAACATGGATATCCTGGCAGGAATGGCAGAAAGATACAAACATCCCACACAGAACTCCCATAACCAAGAGAAAATATTATAAGAGTTTGGTGGGCATTGACCTTGAGTTTTGGAGTTGTAGTTCACCTATATCCAGAGAGCACTGTGGACAATGTTGGATCAGGACCAAACTTGGCATGAATACTCAATATGCCCAAATGTGAATGCAGATGGAGTTCAGGGGAAATAGACCTTGACATTTAGGAGTTGTAGTTGCTGGGATTTATAGTTCCCTTACAATCAAAGAGCATTGTTGACCCCACCAATGATAGAACTGGGCCAAACTTCCCGCACAGAACCCCCAGGAGGCAAGAGGAGGTCTCTAATTGGGGAAAGGGAGGCAGGTCTTCCCAATGCATGGAGAGGGAGAGACCAAGTAGACAACAGGTGGGGAGGGGGGGTGTTTGTAATTTTGTGCCTTTATCGAGGTAGGTTTCTTAGTGTTTTTATACTTCAACACACTAGACTCCCCCCCCCCCTTCCTGGAGGTTCCAATTTCCCACGGCAACCTGATGATCGCTCACGGCACACTAGTGTGCCCCGGCACACTGGTTGGGAAACCCTGGTCTAGACACTTTCTGCACATGGTCTTCGCCTCCCAGTGCAGAAACATGGCTTTCTGTTTTGAATATATGGATATAGAGAATGAGCAGTCTGTACACTAATCACTCAACTTGAGTAATGCTGCAAATGTAATCCCAGCCGAAGCCAATAAATAAGTTGCTCTCCAGCTACCAGCTTCACTAGTCTTTGTTATAAATAATCAATTTATTGTCTATGTTTTGCTATGTTTTTGGATCAGTGGTTACTTGGTTTCCCCGTAGTGGGTATATAAACTCTTTAATGTGTGAAGTGCAAATAACATTTTGCATTATATACACTCATCTTTTATTTTATGTACTCAAGTTATGAAAGATTTTTATGTGCGATGGAATTATAGGTAGGAATGTTAGATGTTGAAGTCTTGCATTTGTTAGGCCAACACTGCAACAAAGGTCAAGAAAGAGCCATCTTGAAATGCATTCTGAGCTGTGAGTGTTGGTTTTCCATTACCTTCTCACTGTGGAACGAAGGCGGGTCAATAAGTCCGTGACTTTTTGAACGGAACACAGGTTTTTGGATAAAAAAATCATTTTATTTTTCAATGTCATCTCCTTTGAGCTCTAAACACTTTGTCCAACGTTTCTCCAATTTTTTTTATCCATTCCAAAAAATAAGATTTGTCAAGGTCATCAAAATAGGTACTTGTTTGTGAGATGATTTCATTGTTGGAGTCAAATAGGGTTGCCATATGTCCCTTATTCTAAGGGACGTCCCTTATTTTGGCCCTAAAATTTGTGTCCCTTATTTTCAGGCCCTGTCCCTTATTTTTGACTAGCAGGACAGGACTGGGCGGGGTGGACCAGAGGAAGGTGTGCGCTGCGGTTTCCACGGCAATGCCTGCCCGGGGATTCCCACTCGCAGGGCAGCCTGCGTCCCCATTGGAAGGAAGAGGCGATACGGGACTTTTTCAAAGTACAGTAGACTAATTAACCGTTACCCAAGGGGAATGTTGGATCATGTTGGATAAAGATAGTTTCTGGTTGCTTGAGAGTTACTCTTAAAATAGGCCTAGCTGTGCATCCCAATATTATACAATGCTGTGTATCCCATACTATGCCATACCATTAGCTATTGACATAATAATTATGAAGATGTACTGTCTTATAAAATTTATTTTATTTTAATGTTTAGACAGTGCACTTTTAAAGTCAGCAAAGTCAAGTACTAAATACAGATGGAGAAAATTAGGTAGTTCTAATAATGTTTTTTCTGCATGACAAAGCATGCAGAAACATACCATGTCCTGTTAAGAGGGTGTAAGTCAGTTTCTTTTGTGAGTTTCAATCGTTATCTTATTCTGTTAACAAAACTATTTCTATCTAATGTTTGAGTTTCAAGTTTTTAATGAAGTGTCCCTTATTTTTGTGGAAAATCCCATAAATGTCCCTTATTTCTTGTATCAAAAAGTGGCAACCCTAGAGTCAAATCTCTTTCCACCGAGCCATTTCTTCAGGTTTGGAAACAAGAAATAGTCACTCGGGGCTAAATCCAAAGAATAGGGTGGATGAGGGAGCAATTCGTATCCCAATTCATGGATTGTTGCCATGGCAACTGCACATCTGTGCACCCTTGCATTGTCCTGGTGCAAAACTTTTTTCTTGGCCAAATGCAGTTGTTTTTTTTTCAAAGCCTCATTAAATCGACCCAATAAGTTGGCATAATATTCACCATTGATTGTTTTACCCTTTTGAAGGGAGTCAAATGTGGATTCTACCGCGTCCATCCCAAAAAATGGTCGCCATAACTTTTTTGGCTGACAAACCCACCTTGGCCTTCTTTGGTGCCGATTCACCCCGAGAAACCCACTGTTTTGCCTGCTGTTTGGTCTCTGGTGTGTTGTGGTGGATCCACGTTTCATCCATATTGCAGTTAAACAACACCAAACGCTCCTGCGAAATTGTCACACGATTGTGTTTGTGGTCGATTGTGAGAAAACGTGGCACCCATCTTGCGGAAAGCTTTCTCATACCCAAGGGATCATTTAAAATTGAAACCACTGAGCCATGTGAGATGCCTATGGCTTCCACAATCCCTTGCACTGTCAATCTCTGATCGGCCAAGAACATATTGTGAATTTTTTCAATTGTTTCTGGTGTAGAAACATCAACTGGGCGTCCAGAACGTTCGGCGTCTTTCATGTTTGTACGGCCACAACAAAATCCAGTAAACCACTTTTTTACCATTGAAATTGATGGTGCAGAGTCTCCATTGTATTTATCAAGCTTAGCCTTGGTTTGAGAGATGGTTTTTTTTCTGCAAAAAGATAATGCTTAATGAGTACACAAAATTCACCTTTTCCCCATTTTCTCCTCAAATCACGCAGTAGTCTGCTATCAATGGCTGTCAAACACAAACTAAATGACACCGCTTGTTAAAATTTTGGCAGGAGTCAACTGACAGATGCAGTGTTGACAGGAGCAGTGTTGCCCTTTCAGTTAAGAGGCGGGAAATTCAAAAAGTCACGGAAATATTGACCCGACCTCATAGAAAAACATAATATAAGATAAGATAAAACAAGGTGATGAGCTGCAGCAGGAACCACAATAGTGGTTGTTGTCTTCACGAAAGGAAAGGGAAGCCAAGATGGTGGTCACTCAGTGGCAGCTATGAAGGCCTGCCGGTAGAAAGCCTGCTGGTGGAGGATCTGATGGTGGTCTTCAGTCACCTCCCCAAACAGCGAGATGGCTAATGTCACACCTCAAGGGCCTCAGGCATCACTTTTGCTTGAGCAAGACTTTAGTCAAGAAGGCAATAAGGTTTTGTCCAAGTCAACTTGCTTTACTCTTAAACCTTGTCCTGGGCCTCCCTGCCTTTCCCGTGAGAAGCCAGAGATGAATGCATAACATAGGCAGCTCAAGGCCGTACCATCCAGCCTCCCTGATAGCGAGGCACTCCAGAAGGAGCCGAGAGTTTGACTCCCTGTGCCCAGATGGTAGCCGCTAATGAGCTGCAAATTCCAGAGAGACTGAGGTAGCATAACATATAGACAACTATCAATCATTCAGCTGTGATGTTCGATGCACTGACATCAAAGCCAGGGAACCCTATATCTGCCCAGAGATCCCCAATGGGAGCATCTCGTACCAACGCCACAGTAAGGAGACGCTAAGGGGAAGAGGCCTCGTTGGGCCTCCCAGCCAAGCTTGTGCCAGCCAGCCTGCACCGGGCTGACTTGATCCAGCGTTGTGCCTTGTTCCTGCTCATCGTCGAGACCCTGTGATTGATCCTGAAAGACTTTGCTGCCTAAAGAACTCTTTGCCTAAACCAACCCAGCCTTATTGCTCCGGCTGGGATTCCTTTGAAAGACTTTCCTTGCATCCGGCTTGTGTTCCCGTTTTCCTCCGCTTGTGATCCTGTTGCTGCGGATCACACTACGCTGCTACTCCTTGACTTTGGCTGCTATTTGGAGGCACCATAAGGATTGCCTCCAAAGCATTTACTCAACTTATTAATCAATAAAGCTTGTTGTACCTCAGCTGCTGTGTGGTTTATCCAGGGAGGTCAGGTCCCAAGGCCCAAGGGGGCGACAGCTAAGCAGTCCTATGGTCGCAGGGCAGCTTAGCAGCTGCAAACCGATGACCAGAGATACCCATTGGCCAAGCTCCAGCTGCCTTCCAGAGTGGCGCAGGGGTGAGGGAACCCAAGATGGAGGACCTGCCAGAAGGGGCCAGCCAGGGCTCCTCAGCTACTCAAACAGCTACACAGCAGCCCAGCGGCAGGAAGGCAGGCTGAATGGCTGGAACTCCAGCTGCTTCCCACAAGCGTGGTGGCGAGGTGGTGAGGTGGCTCGATGATGTGGGGCCTACCGTGAAGGGCCTGCCAGCAGGGGCCTGTTAAGACCTGTAGGGTGGCCCAATGGTGAAGGGCCTGCTGGGGAGAGCCTGCCAGTCGGGGCCTGACAAGGTTCTTCACCCCCCCCCCCCCCAGATGGTGAGGTGGCTAGATGGTCAGCCGGCTCAAAGGGATGTGCTGAGGCCAGAGCTCCAGCCACTTCCCAAAATGGTGAGGCAGCAATACAGCCCAGCAAATACAGGCCTGTCGACAGGGGCCTGCCAGAGCTCTTTGGCCACCTCCTGAGTCAGCCAGAAGTTACCATAGAGTCACACTGAGGAACCTAGACAATTCCTTCAGAAAAATCAGAGGATCATAAAGGGCAGTTCTGTGGCATGTTGGCACCAGGAGTCTTTAAATGTAATATCATCCAATCCTATCTGCAGATTAAAGCAACCATGAACCTTCTGGGAATTATCTTGTGCCAATATGTGGACTTTGCTGTATTCTGTTTTGAGTTTGGTTCAGTTCTTACGCAATGACTCACCCAATGTTGTATTATAATATATTAATCTACTGTCATGATTTTCAGATGAAAGCTTGAGGAAACTACATTTTGGGCCACAAAAACAAGGATCACTAGGAAGCCTTGGCAGAAGGCATTCTGCAACTTGCAGTCCAAAATTATACTACTCTGTTACTGAGACAGCTCCATTGGCTGCCTATTCATTTCTGAGCCCAATTCAAAGTGCTGGTTCTTTCCTACAAAGCCCAAAATGGCCTTGGTAAGGCTACCTGGAGCACCGTGTCCCCCCATACATACCGGGTTGCGTGTTGAGGTCATGCAGGCAGATCCTTATCTCCACACAGGCCCCCTCTCATATGCGCTTAAGTAGGGCCAAGGAAGGCTTCTTCTCAGGGCAGGCATTGGCACTTTGGAACACCTTTCCGGAAGAATAAAGACCTGCCCCATCTCTGCAGAGTTTCCCGAAGGGTTTAAGAAAACCTAAAGATTGTTTTGTCATGACTGGGTTGAGTTTTAAGGTTTATCATTTGTATATCGAAGGGGTTTACACGGGAGAGGTGGTAATGGGTTTATGAATATGTGATTTTAACCATGTTTGTACTATATATTTTTTATTTTGTTGAAAGCTGCCTTGAGTCAGCTTGCAGAGAAATGCGCGGTAAAAATATATTAAATAGATCAGTGATTTTCAACCAGTGTGCCGTGGGATATCATCAGGTGTGCCATGGGAAATTACAGTGGAGAGAGAGTGGGGGGCAAGCAGGAAACTTCAGGCAGCGGAAATGAGGCTTTCCTGCCCAAAGCAGCAATGCCGGCCAGCCTGGCTGCAGTCAGGGAGAGCCCTAGGCGTCCAGAACTTTCCTCCCTCCCTCCTCTCTCTCCTTCCCTTCCTTCCTTCCCTCCTTCTGCGCACCAAGGGCTACCTGGCCGGGCTGCAGTTCCTCCTGCCTCCTGGCTTCTGGCGCTCTTCTGCCCTCCTCCCCTCTGGCAGCAAGGAGGAGGAGAGGGAGGAGGAGTCCATGGGAGCTGCCCCCATCCGACCCCGCTCCCGGAGGCTCGAGGCGAGGCTTTCTGCCCTCTAGCGGCAGTCCCTCCGTGCTGGGGAAAGGGAGCAACCCCTCATCTCCTGGCCTCTCCTGGCTGGGCTCCGGGTTTGCTGCAGAGCAGAGCAGAGGCTGGGATGTGCAGCTCCACAGCTGTTGTATCGTAGACCTGAAGGACCCCTCAGTAAACCACTTGAGACCGGCCACAGTTAAATGCTTTATTTAGAATAAATGGATAGAGGAAAGTAAATAGAAATATAGTCCTTTGATGCTTCCAAGCAGTGTAATCAGGGACAAAAGATGAAGGCTTGATGCCCCAATGGGCTAATCTACAAGTAAGTCTTGGCACAAGGCTTGGCAGAGAAAGTTCAAAGACTGGAAGGCTCAGCAGCCCAGGCAAAATTCATGAAGGCTTGAATTCAACGTTGACGAGAGATACTACACATCTCTCAGTCCCAAACTCTTATAGGTCTCCAAAGCTTTGAAGTTACGACGTACAGTGCGTCGGAACAGGTTCTCACAACAGTTTCCCAGCTGAGGCTTCTCAAACCTCCCACATGGAATTGGAATGCAAGCCCAATTAGCAGTGGCACCTGGTCGAATGGGAATTATCTCGGCTCCACCATTCCCTCGGTTCTTATCAGCTCGAGCCGAAGCAGCCTGATTTCTGTCCTTGAACGTTGGATGAACTAGGGCTTCTCGAAGCATCTTGCCTTTAGGCTGTGCAGGCCTCCCTGTGACTGTGGGTTTAACATGGCGTTGGTCTTGCTGAGGGCCAGGGGCAGGCTGGGGTATGACAACAGCCCAGCTTGGTTCCTTCCCGATCTGGCCCCAAGGCGACAGCAGGGAAGATGAAGGGATGCGGGGGGGGGGCACTCCCGGGGGGGGGTGAACCCCTTCAGGAAGGAGAGCTGGGGGTGACGATGGCTGCAAGCTTCCGCTGCAGTTTGTTCCGAGGTTAGGAGCCATCCCGTGTGCTCAATTCCTATGTGTCCTGCTCAGCCGGGCCCGCGTATGCTTTGGCCACTCAGCACAGCCCTCCCCCATGGGACGGTGACGGGCCTCCTGCGCGTGGTCCTCTGGGGTGGGGGGTGGGGTGGCGGAAGCAGTGGCGTTATGAGCGGGGAGGGTGACAGTTAGTAAAATAACAGTTAGAGTGTCATTTTGTGTCATTTTGGTTGGTGGTGTGCCTCAGGATTTTGTAAATGTAAAAAATGTGCCGCAGCTCAAAAAAGGTTGAAAATCACTGAAATAGATAAATAAGCAAATAAATAAAATTATAATGTTCTCCACTGCTATATCTCCTATGTTCAAGTATGAGATCATCTTAGGTTTTTCTTTCTACTGAAATTTTGTCTCTACTACTTATCAGGAATGTCATCATTAGCGCTTTGGTTGGATTACTACATAACAGAGGAACAAGCTACACTGTTGCTCATTAACCCAAGAACAAGTCCGTTTGGGAGCTAAGACAGAAGTGCAATTTAACAGATAAGGTTCATTAAAGCCTAGGCTTTGACTTTGATCTTTCCATGTAGGCTCCACTGACATTTAAAAGAAATAATCATATTTCATTTTTGGCAAAGTTATAACATCGTGTTTCTTTTCCCATCTAACATCCTATGCGATTAAAAATATAGTTTGATCAGACTAGGTGCAATTTTGCAATTTTGCCACTGGCCTTGCAATCAGTTCCATGGATTTCAAAATGACGTTAGCTGGACCACAGCATGGAAAAGGTCCCATAATATCAAAATTACTGAGGGTTTCAGCTCAAAATCATAACATTTTCAAACTGTTGACTTTGATAAAGTAGGCGTGCTGCAATTTTAAACCTGTTTCTTGAAGTGAGCCCCATTGAGCAATATGGGATTTACTTCCATGGAGACACATATAGGACTGCATTTTCACCCTCCTACTGATACTCAAATCCTTATGAATAATTGATCACATTATGTATTAATTAATAATTACTTAATGCATTATTATTATTAATATTTACACAAAGAATCACATCCAACATTTTCAGAATGAAGATGAGGTTTCCATAGAATCACAGAGTTGAAGGAGACAACAAGGGAATGTGGCGTAGCTGACTAAGTGTCAGCTGCATAAGATCTCTCTGACCAGTAGGTCATGAGTTCGAGGCCTGCCCGGGTCGAGGTGGGTGTTTGACCTTTTAAGTATAGCCTGCTGTTGACCTTTGCAGCCCGAAAGACAGTTGCATCTGTCAAGTAGGAGATAAAGGTACCACATTAAGTGGGGCGGCAAATTTTGACTGAATTATGAGGCCATTAAAGAACTCCAGGAACGCTGAGGAATGCGGAAGGAACAAGGAGTCGAAAGAGACGGGTGTAAAGGGTATATTTCAATGGTTTTAATCTTCATATAATCTTCATGTAATAAAGTAAATATTCATCCAAAAGTCAACTAAGAAGTGGAATGCAGGTAGTTGTAGGTCACTATCAGTACATTCTCTGGCCATACAAAGTCCCAAAAATCATAAGTCAATGGCACATCAATTATACTTCCTTCATGGGACGGTCAGAGAGAGAAATGGGTCAACGGTCTGAGAAAGGCCCCGCCGTTTCGCCTGTATTTAGGCTTCTTCAGAACCCAAGTATGAGTAAACAAATAAAGTGACCATTCCACTGATCCGGGTATCCAATATTACAAATGTATATATATAGTCATCATCCTGGAATGGGTGAACGCAGCCACCGGTGCAACCAGATGCCCGGAGGGAACAACAAGGGACGCTGGGAATGCTGAGAGATGAGGAGTGCATCAGCTCCCCCTGGTGGCCAGAGTTTGCCGCTGTTCGTCTATACGTTGTGTATGTGGAAATGGCAGGGATTGTCTACTAAGTATGTGTACCTGTAATCTGCTCTGAGTCCCCTTCCGGGTGAGAAGAGCAGAATATAAATAAAGTAATTAAATAAACAAACAAATAAATAAACAAACAAACAAATAAATAAATAAATAAAATAAGGACCATCTAATCCAACCCCTTTCCATGCAGAAATACACAATCAAAGCACTCCTGACAGAAGGCTTATCCAGGCTCTGCTTTAAAGCCTTCACCACACTCTGAGGCAGCATATTCCACTGCTGAACAGCTCTTTTTTCAGGAAGTTCTTCCTAATATTCAAGTGGAATCTCTTTTCCTGTAGTTTGAATCCAGTGCCTGTGGATTATGTACCCACCAGTTGGGTCAAATGTGGTGGGTACATAATCCACAGGGATAAAGAAAATGTAGAAAAGATAATTACTACTTGCAAACATCTGTATCGTATAATCCTTTGAAAGAACAATGTATGCTTCGATCACTGTTTAATAAAGGTTTAGTTATCCTTTAGGCTGACATAAGAAATATCTAAGAAGAATAAACATGGATTGCAAGCAAGGGAGTTATTGCTTTAGAGATGTATTAAATTATCAGATCTGCCAAGATTGTTAGAACTGCCTAGCGCATTGCTTTACATGTCCCAGAGCTACCTATTGCAGCTCTTGTTGTGGTGTTCCCCTCCCCACATATACATCTATGCACTTCACTGCACAGAACCCTTCTCAGTTATCTCATGACCTTTCCATGTAGCTGCATGTTAATAATGCAAGACAAAATCTGTCAATATCCTACCAAAACATCCTTCTTGCTGCATTGGAAGATGTTTCTGTTGGATTGGAATTCTTTGGATCACCTTGTATTAAAAAGAAATAAGAAAATATGAAATGAAAGAGAAAGTGTTGTGTAAAAATCTAAAAGATCACATTGGTCAACACACATTTTGTCATTCTCAAATAAGTAGATGTTGAATGGCCATCTCTTTGGAGTGCTTTAATTTAGTGTTTCCCAACCAGTGTGCCATGAGCTATAATCAGGTGTGCCGTGGGAAATGGGAACCTCCAATACCCTTCCTTCCCCTTCCTGCCGAACACTTTTTCTTCTCCACTCGGGCTCCCTTCTTCCCAGCCGCGCTCTGCTTGCTTTGCCTCACTTTGCTCACGCTGCCGCTTCTGCGGGAGGGGGGGGGAGGAAGACGTGACCCGTGCGGGCGCTACTGCGCAGACTCGCCCCATGCCTTCCTCCCTCCCCTCCGCAGTGCTCTCTGGATATAGGTGAACTACAACTCCAAAACCCAAGGTCAGTGCCCACCAAACTCTTATAGTATTTTCTCTTGGTTATGGTAGTTCTATGTGGGAAGTTTGATTCCATTCCATCATTGGTGGAGTTCAGAATGCTCTTTGATTGCGGGTGAACTATAACTCCCAGCTGTTGAGCAAGACCTTCGTGTGTGTCTTTCCACCATCCCTGCCAGGATATCTATGTTGTGTTCATTGAAACAGGCCCAGGTTTCACACTGAGTGTATAAATACATTTAAAAACATATTAACTATATGTATTACTGTTCTAGAGTGTCATTTTGGTTGGTGGTGTGCCCCAGGATTTTGTAAATGTAAAAAAATGTGCCGCGGCCCAAAAAGGGTTGAAAAACACTGCTTTAATTCAATGTTCCTGCATGGCAGGTGGTTGGACTGAATAGCCCTTGAAGTCTCCTCAAACTTATGATTCTACGATTTTATTTTACCCTGACTTTGCCCAATTTTAGGCAAAGTCAGGGACTATTTTGGAGCTTATTAGAAATTCTGAAGGTATTTTTTCCCCATGTGAAGTGTAACTTGAAGTATCCTGGGGCTATGTGGCATCCTGGACTTCTGGATTGGGTCCATAATAATAATAATAATAACAATAATAATATATTTATACCCCGCGAACCATCTCCCCAAGGGGACTCGGGGCGGCTTACATGAGGCCAAGCCCAATAACACATAATAACAATATAACAGCAAATAAAACAACAATACAATCAATGTACTTAAACAATAACATTTCAGCCCAATCCATTGTCCAGATAGACCTTTCACCATCATTCTTTCCTTTCACTGATCAGCATAGAGGCAGGGAATGACTCATCCCTACGTCACCTCTGCCACAGAGATGACACAGGGACTGTGGTGCAGCTGGCTGGGAGTCAGCTACATTAGATCACTACTGACCAAAAGGTTATGAGTTCAAAGCCAGCCTGGGTCGGAGTGAGCTTATGACTATTGTGTAGCTTGCTGTCAAACTTTGCAGTCTGAAAGACAGTTGCATCTGTCAAGTAGGAAATGTAGGTACTGCTTATGCGGGCAGGCTAATTTAACTAATTTACAACGGCATAAAAATCTCCAGCAAGCATGCAAAGAATGAAGAAGTACTCCATCAGTGTCACAAATGGACAATGAAGCAACAGCTCCCCTGGTGGCAAGAATACCCTCATGAAGCTGGAATGTTAAATAACTTCTGTGTGTCTGTCTATATGTGTTGTGTGTCTATGGCATTCAATGTTTGCCATGTATATGTACATTGCAATCCACCCTGAGTCCACTGCAGGGTGAGAAGGGCGGAATATATATACTGTAAATAAATAAATGAATAAATAACCAATGCCAAGTCCCTGGCCATCATCTGTCATCTCTGGGACAGCAGATGCAACCATCTCTGGGACATCGGATACACCACCAGCAAGAAGGAATAGATCAATCTCCCCTTCTTCTTGCTGATCATGCAAGCACCTTATTATGATATCACAGAGGTGACAGATGATGGCCAGGGTCTTGCATAAGGCCAACTAGGAGCAGTTGGCCATATGAGGGTGAGGTGACAGTCCAGTAAGGCTGATGTGGTATGAACCTGGCTGAACCATGTGGACATGAACCGATAGCACGACAGTGTGATCAGCTCTCTACATATGTCCATGATTATGGTCATACTTGGATCAGTCTGGACCAGTGGTTCCCAGAGTGGGCGGTATCGTCCAGTGATGGGCAGTGAGATGATCCAAGGGGGCGCTGGAAGGCTCAGGAGAATTTGGGGGGGGGGGTGAGCCCCTGTAAGGGGGCGGTGGCGTGAGCCAGGTGACAGGCTCCCTGCAGGGCTCGCCCCCCACCTCCAAGAGAAGCAGGGCCCATCCCCTGCCTCTCCCCAGCTCCTCCCCTTCAGCCCGGCATGGAGGGACTCGAGAGGTGGCACAAGAAGGAGGAAGAGGAAGAAGGAGTGGTAGCAGCAATGGCATCGAGAATAGGAGGAGGAGGCCAGGAGGTGGCGGGAAAAGTAGCAATGAAAATATGGTTGGGGTCACCACAACATGAGGAAACTTATTTAGGGGTCACCGCATTAAAAATGCTGAGAACCACTGCATTAATACATATCTATTTCTGTTTAATGGCTATTAAAAAATATTTTCTAGGGGGGCGCTGAGTAAAAAATTTTCTAGAAAGGGGGTGGTAGGCCAAAAATGTTTGGGAGCCACTGGTCTGGACCATAAATGCTCTAGACAGAACTTGGCTTATGGACCAATGTAGACTCACCCTTGTGTGCTATTGTAGTGATTTTCAACCAGTGTGCCGCGGAACACTAGTGTGCCGTGAGAGATCATCAGGTGTACTGTGGGAAATTACAGTGTAGCGAGAGAGAGAGAGAGAGCCTAGCAGGAAACTTCAGGCAGCAGAAATGAGGCTATCCTGGTCAAAGCAGTAATGCCAGCCAGCCTGACTGCAGTCAGGGGGAGCCCTCGGCTTCCAGAACTTTCCTCCCTCCCTCCTCTCTCTCCCCTTCCTTCCTCCCCTCCCTCTGCGCGCCAAGGCCTACCTGGCCAGACTGTGACTCCTGCTTCCTGGCTCCTGGGCGCTCTTCTGCCCTCCCCCCCTCTGGCAGCAAGGAGGAGGAGAGGGAGGAGGAGTCCATGGGAGCCGCCCCCGTCCGACCCCGCTCCCGGAGGCTCGAGGCAAGGCTTTCTGCCCTCTAGCCCCTCCGCGCTGGGGAAGGGAAGCAACCCCTCATCTCCTGGCCTCTCCTGGCTGGGCTCCGGGTTCGCTGCAGAGCAGAGCAGAGGCCGGGATGCGCAGCTGCACAGCCCAGCTTGGTTCCTTCCCGATCTGGCCCCAAGGCGACAGCAGGGAAGCCGAAGGGACGCGGGGGAGGGGGGGTAAGGCACTCCTGGGGGGAGCTGAACCCTTTCGGGAAGGAGAGCTGGGGGTGGCTACGGCTGCGAGCCTCCGCCGTAGTTTGTTCCAAGGCTCGGAGCCACTATTTGTCCTGCTCAGCCGGGCCTGCGTGCGCTTTGGCCACTCAGCACAGCCCTCCCCCGCAGGACGGTGACAGGCTTCCTGTACGTGGGCCTCCCGGGGGGGGCAGGAGGGGAGTTTGGCGGAAGCCGCGGCATCACGAGGGGGGGGTGACAGTAAAGTGACAGAGTGTCATTTTGTGTCATTTTGGTTGGTGGTGTGCCCCAGGATTTTGTAAATGTAAAAAATGTGCCGCGGCTCGAAAAAGGTTGAGAATCACTGTGCTATTGGATAGGAATTCAGGGAGTTTGTGCAAGGATGAGTATTATTCAGGGCAGTTCGGTTGACAAGTGGTTGCACGACTTCAATCACTTGTATGTACTGGCTGCTTGTGTAACTGCTTTCACGACAGAGCTATCCATCACTTTCATATCACAAAAATGATACTGGACTTAGTCCAGTGAGGCTTGCTTCCTCACATCCTTTCACCCTATAAATGATTTTTAACGATATTGCAATGCCTCTGTATCCTTTCAGCTAGAAACATGATCTTTTAATGTAAATCACACTTTATTATATTTTTGTTGCAAAGTTGCAGAGATAAGAGGAAGGCATTACTGAAAGTTGTGGTGTAAGTCATGTGTAGAGGTTCAGAAGACATCTCTTTGTCTGTGGTTCGATAGCGCTTTCTTCCGATTGAATAGATTAACTAGGAAGTTCTACTTTGCCATAATGATGCTGCCAAAGAAGAAAAGGTGTTTCAAAGCTCATGCTACTCTGGGATATTGTAATCTTCTCTAAGTGTGTGTGGAAAGTGTCAAACTCAGAACCTTTGCAGAGAGAGAACATAATTATTTCCTCTGCTTTCTTTTTTCCTGGCAGACCAAGTTCTTTCACTTCTTTTATTGCTCCCTCTGTGCACCTGCTTTTTATATCCTTCAACCTGGGAGACGGGCAGGAGGACATAATTGAAGGATTGGACAAGATGTTGCTCTCTCTCCTGCTCACCTATATGATGTCAAACCATGTGTGCACTTACTATATTTATGTGAACATATGAAACGCAAGTCTACAATCCTAACCAGACAACGAATGGTTAAGCATTTGGTATTGAATTGCCATATCCTTCATTATAGACAAAATGAGAATTTCTGGATTCAGTCTTAGGACCCTAATGCCACATGAGTTAAACCTAGTAAATAATACCATTATCCGCTGAAAAATGTTGAAAACAGTGTGCGCTCAACTGCCATTTTGGGGTGCATATATACCAGACTTGGGAAAACTTTGGTGAATTGTTTTAAATTGAATGTACACAAGTGTTTTAATTGCTGCTTTAATTGTGATATTTACATGTATATTGGAGCCCCCCGGTGGCACAGTGGATTAAACCCTTGTGTCGGCAGGACTGAAGACCGACAGGTCGCAGGTTCAAATCCGGGGAGAGCATGGATGAGCTCCCTCTATCAGCTCCACCTCCCCATGCGGAGGCATGAGAGAAGCCTCCTGCAAGGATGGTAAAACATCAAAACATCCCAGCAAGGACATCCCCTGCGCAATGTCCTTGCAAATGGTCAATTATCTCACAACAGAAGTGACTTGCAGTTTCTCAAGTTGCTCCTGACACACACACCCACAAATCTTGTATAGTACTTGCATCTAATGGTTGCATTGTAAGCCGCCCTGAGTCCCCCTCCCGGGATGAGAAGGTCAAGATATAAATACTCTAAATAAATAAATAAATAAATAAATAAATGTTTTGGGCTTCAACTCCCGCAATTCCTAACAGCTGGTAAACTGGCTGGGATTTCTCAGAGTTGAAATCCAAAACACATGGAGGACTGAAGTTTGCCCATACCTGATCTCCATACTGTAGAATTAATGCAGTTTGACACCACTTTAACTGCCATTGCTCAATGCTATGGGATCTTGGGATTTATGGCTTCATGAGGCACCAGCTCTCTTTAGCAGAGAAGACTGAATACCTTGAAAAATGACAACTCTCATGATTCCGTAGTACTATTGAGCCATGACAGTTAAACTGAATTGATTCCCTAATATAGATGCATCCTTGGATACAGTGGTGTTTCACCTTTAGTGACTGATGGAGTTAGAAGACGAAATATTTTACACCTAAATATTTTTAGTTCTGTTTGCCCATCAGTTCGATAAATACATACATAAATGCAACTTGAAGCATGTGTGCGCATACACGTTTAGATTTGTTGTGTTATACCAGTTCTTCTCAGAGCAGTATATACAAAAAAAAGTATATATATGAGTGTTGCACCTCAGATTTTTAACCATTGTACTATTTTATTTGCCGATCGGTTGTTGTTTTTACCATTGTTGTTGTTTTTATTGCGCCTGTACGGCTTTTGTGAGCCGCCCCGAGCCCCTCCGGGAGTGGCGGCATAGAAGCGTGAGTAATAAAAAATAAATAAAATAATAAAATAAAAAATAAACAACCAGAAATCAAAATATCCCAATGAATAAATTCGAGAAAGCAACATAGCAATTAAATCATCACAGAAGCTAAGTAAACCAAATATTTGTCATATTTCTATACCGCCCTTCTCAGCCCGAAGGCGACTTGGGACGGTTTACACATGAAAAGCAGTTCCATATGACAAGCAGCAACACATACCATATGTTTACTTTATTCAGGATTTATTTTCTATACCCATCTGCATTTCTTTCATGTAAAGGCTAAACCCATCCCAAATGCCTTCCTGTTCCATAAGCCCTTATTTTTTTGGTTTCTCCTAGCCCTCATATTTTACTATTTAAACTCCCCTTCCAACTCTCTTTCTCCTTCACCCGGTGGCAGTGATCTTCTTTCTACTATCCCATCCCTTCTCCCTCATCTCATCCTTAACTGTACTTACATTTTCTTTTTCCACCTCGGTATCTCCAAACCCTTCCTTTGCCCTATCTGACAAAAAGTTTGAAGCAATGTTTATTTATTTATAATCAGGCAAATTTTGACTGATTTATGAGGCCATAAAAGTACTCCGGGAATTGCTGAGAATTGCGGAAGAATAACAAGGGATGCTGGAAAATGCTGAGAGAGATGGGGAGTGTGTCAGTTCCCCCTGGTGGCCAGAAGTTTGCCAGAAGTTTGCCTCTGTTCGTCTATATATTAGCCATGGTTTCGAACCCAAAAATGGCGATTCTAAAATCAAGTGGGGGGGGGGGGATTTTTTTTGATTAGTAAAAGAAAGACTTACAAAAAAATTTCCAAAAATTTCTAAAATGTAACTTAATTACTAACGAAATTCGTTAGTAGTTCGTATGCCAGCGCATGCGCATTCAGATGGTTTTGGCCTACAACTCCCAGAAATCCTAACAGCTGGTAAATTGGCTGGGATTTCTGGGAGTTGTAGGCCAAAACCTGAATAAATCACACTGAATTCTAGATGGGACTCTCCAAATAGGAAGGAGGGAGGGAAGGAGGGAGGGAGGGAAGGAGGGAGGGAGGGGGTATTCTATTCTTGGAAGCAGCAAAAAGGAGGAGGAGCCCCCGCCCTCGCTCCTCGCTGCCACTCTCTCACCCCGATCCCGAGGGAGCGAGGGCCCAAGTTTGCCCAGGCTGGTCATATACCTACATTCCATGCACATGCAATAATACAGCAGTAATAACAATGGGTATAAAGAAGAGGTAAAATTCAAACCGAAGTATTCTGACTGGTCCCTGCCTCATGCGGTGCAAACGGGCTCTTCTCTGTGAGCCCGGGAAAAGCCAGCGTTTTCTGCTTGGGTGCACACACATACATATTCTTTGGGGAGGATTTGCTGCAGAATCTTCTCTATGAGGCCGGGATTCTGCAGCAAATCCCCCAAGAATATGTATGTGTGTGCACCCAAGCAGAAAACGCTGGCTTTTCCTGGGCTAATAGAGAAGAGCCCGTTGCACCGCATGAGGCAAGGACCAGTCAGAATACCGGTTTGAATTTTACCTCTTGTTATTGTTATTACTGCTGTATTATTGCATGTGCATGGAATGTAGGTCTATGACCAGTTGGATTACTTATAATATTAGGCACTTACAGTAGCATTCATTCTATTATACATTAGGTTGGTTTCTCACCCCAATACTCTTTGATGCTTTAGATCCTGGCAGGCAGGAGAGGCAGGGAAGCCTGGAAAAAATGTAAACAGAGAGGATTACTCAGAAGTAAATCCACAAAGGAGGGCCCTTCATCCAAAGTGCCCTCCTTTGCAGATTTACTTCTGAGTAATCCTCTCTGTTTACATTTTTTCCAGGCTTCCAGCCGAAAGAAGGAGCGAGTTTAGGGCTTGCCTTGCCATAATACTTATTGGCAAGGGAGGCAGGAGGTGGTGTGAGAGAAGGAGGTGCCCCCTTACGACCTAATAACGACACTTAAGAAAATCCTGGCCCCCGAAGTTCTATAAAGAAAGTCCACTTCCTGGTTGGCGTTCCAGGTGCGGAAATACTCAAAAGTAGCATTTCTTACGAATTTCTTACGAATCATTTCATTTTCATAACTTTTTTCTCATGCCTACTATATATGTCTAAATATGTCTAAATATGTTGTCTATATATGTTAAACTGCAGGGATTGTCTGCAAGTATGTGTACTGTAATCTGCTCTGAGTCCCCTTCGGGGTGAGAAGAGCAGAATATAAATAAAGTAAGTAAATAAATAAATATCTGTCTATTAAGTTAGTTTTATTTATATATATTTTCATATAATATATATATAGTTTTAAATAAAGATATATTTTAAAAGAATGCAACATCTGCCCGGATGTGGAGTCAACAATAGTGTAAAAATCCCTGATATTCTCTATTATAAGAATTCATGCTTCTTTATAAACTAACACTGGACAATCTTTTGTGTGTTTGTTTTTACACACACACACACACACACACACACACACAGTTCCATGCTCCAAGCAACTGTGGCTCATATTAATTTTTTTTTCACCGCTGTGCTCCCGCCCCCCTCCCCAAGCCATTGCTTTTACATATCATTCGTCCAAAATTTCATTTCTTCTTGTGGAGGTAACTTTCCTTCTTCCTTTTCTAATCCTTTTTCAATAAATTTTCTCCATACCTCATAGAAATCACTTTGTTTCCATATACCTCTTTTTACTTTTAATATACATGTTAACTTGTCATTTATTGCCAGTTTCCATACTTCCTCGTACCATTCCTCTATTTGTATATTTATTTCTTTTTTCCAATTCCTTGCTATAAGCAGTCTTGCTATTGTTAATAGGTTTGTTATCGCATCTTTATCCTTTTTTCCCAATTGTTTACTATTATATAATGATAATAAAGCTATACTAGGACTTCTTTCTATTTTAATATTCATTATATCTTCTATTTCTTTAAATACTTTCACCCAAAATTTGCTTACATATTTACATTGCCACCACATATGTATATATGTTCCTGTTTCTTGGCATCCTCTCCAACAGTTTTTCGAGTAGTTTTTATTTATATTTGCTAATCTTACTGGTGTAAGGTACCATTTCCATATTAACTTATAGTAATTTTCTGTAGCACAGCAGTTCTCGTTTGTGCCTGGGGGGCAGGGGCCAGGACCAGGGGTCCCATTGGCATTGGGGCCTGCAGCAGCAGAGTTGGATTCTGAAGAGGATTTAGAAGGGTTAGCAGAAGGAGAGTTTCCCATCACTGGGTCTCCTTCTCCCACGGAAAGCCTGGCTTGGGAGGAAGGTTGGCTTGACCCTTACGATGAGACAGATAACCAGGTGCAAATGGAAAGCAGTGATAGCGAGAAACTTATGAACGGCCGGGGAGAGGTTCACAGGATCCTGTGAGTGAAAACATGGAAGAGAGCGGCTGGGAAGAATCTAGGGAGGAGAGCTCTCATGGAGATAGAGACCCAGGTGCTGGGAGGCAAGGCAGAACCTTTGATAGGAGACGAAGCATCGAGACTAGCAGGAGGGGATGGTTCCATAGCCTAGACAGGCCGAGGTCCATCAGCAGAGATTGGAGACGACGAAGCCTAGAGCGTAGGGGACCTCGGCCGAAAGATTAAGTATAGGATCAGTGGGAACGAATCCTCAGTACTTCGGCCACGTCTCTTCTGAGTAGACGTGTAGCGAAGTTGGTCCACGAACTAAGTTGGCTAGTGGCCACCAAGTCTTGCCTTGCATCTTGCATCTTGCTTTGTTCCTGAATCCGCATTGCTGTGCGGAGCCTTGCCAAGTCTTTTGGATTCTTTACCAAGCTGTTTTGGACTTTGATTGCCTTTTGCCTTTGGATTTGCTTTTGCTATTTTTATGGACAATATTGCTTTTGAACTGTTTCTATATTCAATAAAGTAGTTAGCCTTCAGTCCGTCTCTGTGTGTGTGATTAAGGGGCCGGTCAAGTCCGTGCATCGTGACATTTTCTTTAGTCCTTATTGATAAATTTTTTAGATGTCTTTGTCTCCACGATTGTTGCCACTCTGTTTCCTTTATTTTTATCCCTAAATCTTCTTCCCAAACCTCCTTAAGGGTGTTATGTTTTGGTTTTCCTTCTTTTATTTCAATTATTATCTTATATATTTTACTAGTTATTCCTTTCAAGTTTTCGTGCTCTTCTACATCCCTCCCAGTTTGTATTATTTGTTCAAATTGGTTAACCTTACTTCCTTTTTTTATTATTTTTAGCCAATTTTTAAACCATTGTTCTAATTGTATACAATGGAACCATGTCAATTTTATTTCTCTAAATTCTTCCATAATCATTTCCTTCTTCATTCCTACCTTTATCCAATCCCTCATTTTATCTCAAAAAAAATTCCCTTAACTTTTTATCCATTATTTGTTTTAAATTCTTTGGAAATTTCTTTTCCATTACGATTGGAGTTATTACTGATCCATCCGTTATTAACATTCTCCTGTATTTATTCCATACTTCTAATATATTACTCAACATTGGATTTCTAATTTCCCTAATTTCTTTCCTCGTGAATTGTTTAAAAAATATGTTCCATATTTCTTCTGCCACTTTTCCTGAGTACTTTCTTGGCCATTCTACCCCATCTTTTTAATCATTCCTTCTATAACCAGTCTCAATCTACTCGCTTCATAATATTTTTTAATGTTAGGGAGTGCTAAACCTCCTTCTTTTTGTGATTTATACCATAACTGTTTGTTTAGTCTATTTCTTTTACTACCATTGCAATATTTATTTATCATTTGCTGCCATCTGTTTAGTTCTTCCTCTGTAATTTGAAGTGGCAGCATTCTAAATATGAAGTTTATCTTTGGGAGTATTTTCATTTTTACTAATGCTATCTTTCCAAACCAAGATAAATGTATACTTTCGTACTCTGTTAATTCCAATGCGGATATTGGAAGTATCAAGATTTCAGATCATGCTCTGGTGTCAATTGAGATTGCTTTGAAATGTGATTATGATAAAATGAGGAGGTGGAGACTGAATACAAGAATTTTGAACCATAGAGAGATTGTGGATAGAGTGAAATTAGAATGGCAAGAAACTTGGGATTTTAATGGAAGGGAAGTATCAAAAGGAGTATTATGGGACACAATGAAAGCGGTGGCAAGAGGGTTATGTATAAAAGAGACAATTAATCTCAAAAAAAGGCAAGGAAAAAGGAAAACGAATTTAAAAAAGAAATAGATGAGTTGGAAAAAAATATAATAAAGAGAGAAACACAAATTTATGCAAGGTTGAGAGCTAAAAAAGAGGAATTGGAAAAAAATGGAAATAGATGAAGTACAAGAAAATTTAATATATTTAAGGAGGGAATTTTTTGAATTCCCGAGATCACTTCGCTCGGAGGATTCCAACCTGCTAGCCATCCCCTCCGTTAAAGTGGCCAAAAAAACCTGCCACCTGCCGAAGGGCCTTCTCGGTCATAGCGCCGATATTGTGGAATGCCCTCCCGGCAGCTACACGAGCAATCCCAGACTTACTCCCGTTTAGGCGGGCATGTAAGACCCACCTCTTTCGGTTGGCTTTTCAGTTATAGGCCCACCGGGTCCCCCATGCCACGCCAACATTGCTCGACCACTGTAACTACCCAACCGTGTTTTAATGATGTTTTTATTGTGTATTTTTATTCTGTATTTTATATTGCATTTTAAAATGTCTTTGCTCATTGTATGTTATTCTGCTTTCTGGCTGTAAGCCGCCCCGAGCCTATTTGGGAGTGGCGGCATAGAAGCCGAGTAAATAAAATAAAATAAATAAAATAAAATAAAAATTTAGTAATAAGAACTCAAGGATGCTAGCCAAATCCACACAAAAAAGGAAAATGGAAGGTATAATAAGCACGATAAAAGATAAAATGGGTAAAACATGTAGATCTATGAAAGAAAAATGTTTTTGAAGAGTTTTACAAGGAATTATACCAAACAAAAGCCAGCTCCATAGAAAAAATTAGGAAATATGTGGAGGAAAATTGAGAGAGTAGGTTGGAGGAGAATGACAAAGAAATGTTGGAACAACCTATTAAGAGGATGGAAATAGAGGAAGTTATTAAGAATTTAAAAGTTGGGAAGGCTCCAGGTCTGGACGGTTTGGGAACAGAATATTATAAAAGCTTCAGAGATGTATTGATTCCAAAACTATTAGAACTGTACAATGGAATAATGAAAGGAAAGAATATCCCAGAATCATGGAGGAAGTCATTAATAATATTAATACTAAAACCCGATAGAGATTTAACAGACCCAGGGTCATATAGGCCCATATCACTAGTTAACCAAGATGCGAAGATTCTATCTGCTATAATAGCCAATAGAATGAACAAATGTATGTACAAATATATAAAAAAAGACCAATGTGGGTTTGTAAAAGGAAGATTCCAGCCTCACAGGACCTTTTATTTGTGAAGACCTGGTACAACCTATCATGGAACGCTCCGCTGCGTGATACATGTGTAGCAACTCCATCACAGCCCTAAAGAAGCAAAACCCGCGAAACGGCGAAACGCTTTGGTGCCACGACACTCCAAGCCGTTGGCAAAGCTTCCACCATTGGTGTGAAGCCCAGTTGCCCCATACGCTACGCTACACTGCCTGGCAAAGGTTCCCTGTGATTACGAGGAAACCTCACACCATCCTTGCAACGAGACCTTCGTTTGCAGCAGCTTGCTACGTCTGTTCCACTTACGGCTACGAGCCGATTGAATTCCGGGACTCCGCGGAAGACTGCCCGCCCGTCCCGCACTCTGAGTGAGTACTATACTGAAGTCTGGACCCCCAAGCCAAGACTTAGCCCCCGGACACAAAAAATAGACCGTGTCCCACCTCCTGCAGAAAGTAAACAAACTTTCCCGCAACCGGAGCAGGAAAAGCTTTGCCGCTCCACATCCTCAGGCGAACCACTCGGTTTGCAAACAGCCAAGGACACAAACACATGCATTAACAGTGATAGACAACACATAACTGTTGACTTAGTGATTTTCTAACACCTATATGTGTATATTTCATGTACCCTATTGCTATGTGTTGTAAATGTTCATTCTGTGACTTTATATCCATTATTATGATTGCAATTTATGTGTTTTACATTCGTCCCACCTACTGTGCCTAAATCCATGTATAATGTACTGTGCTCCCGTTTTGCACCTTGTGTTATAATCTCACTATATGTGTAAATTAATATGTGTTTTTGATAAATGATTGGGATAATATCTCACTGGCTTTTCCTTATTCATTCATGCTGTTTAAGATATTTATCATCCTTGTGCACACTTAGGATTTCTAGTGTCCTTATGCATACAGGAATTACAGCATTGCTCCTATAGAGGTGCACTCATTCAGATCCAATTATAGGTTATCTGTGAACCTTGTGGATTGCTTTTACTACTTGTTTTTGTATACTGTGCAAGCACCCCCGCTTTGTGGTTTGTAAAAGGAAGACAAATGTCAAACTTGATAGGGAAAGTACTAAATAAAATTTGTGTGGTTCAAGAGAGGAATATAAAAGTAGGGATATTATCATTAGATATATTTAAAGCTTTTGATTGTGTGGAATGGCGGGCTTTAAGGGAGATTATGAACAAATTTGGAATGGGAAGTAGAATAGAAGGTTTACTAGAACAATATTATTCAAGAAATTCAGCAGTCGTAAATATAAATGATGGGGTGACAAAAGAAATAAAAGTGACAAGGGGAACAAGACAAGGATGCCCTCTATCACCAATCCTGTTTGCGATGGTGATAGAACTATTTGCAAATGCCGTTAGAAATGATAAAAACTTAGAAGGGGTAGGAATAAAGGAAAAGCAGAAGGTGAGCTTATTTGCAGATGATAAATTGTTATTTATTGAAAATATAGTAGGTAAAATGGACAAAGTAAAGGATCATCTAGAGAAATTTGGGGAATCAATGGGTCTACAAGTTAATAATTGAAATAAGTCATAAATGATGCTATTTAATTATACAAAGAAAGAAGAAAAAGATTTTATAGAACAAAGAAAAATGGGAATTAGATTAAAGAACAAATTAAAATACCTTGGAGTAATAATAACAAAAGATTTAAAAGAAATGGAAGAGGTAAATGTAGAAGCATTGAGAGAAGAGGTTAAAAAAAACCGTGGCTCATATTTAATGCATCATGCTTAATGGCATCCGCAGGAAACATCCCCAATGGTTGTCCCCTGTTGATATCGCCAGGGAGCATCCCTAGATCTCAGGTGTTTGTCCGGAAAGCGAAGGCCCTTGGCTGCTCCTGACCTGGCAATTTGATATACACAAGAAGGCATTTTCTCCAATAATCCAGTCTTGTGCTGCTTAGGACTTCATAAACCAACAGTGACATCTTGAACTTGGCTTGGTAGCTAATTGGCAGCTTGCTTGGAGCTTTCAGCACAGGAGTTGCACATGTGCAGTAGGAAGCTCCAACCGAGCAACCCAGCTGCCACATTCTGCACATCTAACATCTACTTACAGCAACCAGCCTAATACAATCACCTCCTCCTTTTTTAGGATCTCATTAGGACACTTTGACAGCTAAAAATCACAGGCGGTTGCAGACACATAGTGACATCGTTCCAGACTCTTTTTTTGAGAGCTTGCAGGACAGAACAGCTTGACAATAAAGCGGGAATGGCAGGGAGGGGGGCACAGAGCTGTTTGGAAGAAAAATAGCCCAAGAGAAGATCTTTTTCTTACAGAGCACAAATAAAGCATCTCAACAAACCCTGGGTTTTTATAGAAAGTGTCAGAAAGTTAAAACTTGCTGTACTGAAAATATAACGCTAATGTTATCACCTGCCAGTGCAGGAGTAACACTATCCAGATTTCGGAATATAATAGTAAAATAAAATAAATAAGGGAAGTTCTAGAGGACAAGCATCGTAAAAAGACACCACATTCGCAAATTCTAAATAAACACATTCATTCAGCACATTCCCATAACAAAAAGGTGTTAGGTGAAAAAACTTTCCTATTACTCAGGCTAAAATGACCATGTCTACTGCCTAGTGGCTCTGGATCAATCGTGATGGTAATCAAATGCATGAATCCTGTGTGACTCTTATCGTTGTTCACATAGGCAGGCTAGGTTGGTACCACATTGGTCCCACTGGCCTATCCCCTGTTTTCAGCAGTGTTCAAGTTTGGGTATATGGAGTATTTGTGCCAAATTTGGTCCAGATCCAGGGTTGTTTGGGTTCAGAGTGCTCTCCAAATGTGGGTGAACTACATCTCCCCTAAATCACTGTGATTCCTTCCAAAGCCCTCTAGTATTTTCTGTTGGTCATGGGAGTTTGTGTGCCAAGTTTGGCTCAATTCCATTGATGCTGGTGTAGGTGAACTATGAATCCCAGTAACTACAACTCCCAAATGAGAAGGGCTATTTTCTCCAAACTCCACCAGTGTTCAAATTTGGGCATATTGAGTATTTGTGCCAAGTTTCATCCAAATCCATGGTTGTTTGGGTTCAGAGTGCTCTCCAAATGTAGGTGAACTACATCTCCCCTAAATCACTGTGGATACCTTCCAAAGCCCTCCAGTATTTTCTGTTGGTCATGGGGGTTCTGTGTGCCAAGTTTGGTCCAGGTCTGTCATTCATGGGGTCTCGGCTGTGGAAGTCGGAGCTGAATTGGTCGAAGGTACTGCAAATCCCACCATCCGTTGTCCATACTACCCCCAAACATATTGTTTTTGTGATTAATCACTAGGCTTTAATTATGTTCAATTTGTAACAATGAAAATACATTCTGCATATTAAATATTTGCATTAGAATTCATAAGAGTAGCAAAATTATGTATGAAGTAGCAACGAAAATATGGATGGGGGTCACCACAACCTGAGGAACCTTATTTAGGGTTTACGGCATTAGAAAGGTTGAGAACCACTGCATTAATACATGTATCTTTCTGTTTAATTGATATTACATTTTTTTAAAAAAAAATAATTTCTAGGGGGGCGGTAGGCCAAAAAAGTTTGGGAACCACTGCTGTAGAGCAAAATCCTACTTAAGCTTTATTGCATTGCTTGCTTCAGCTTCTACAGTCTAGCATTGAAAGTTTATGTTTCTCCAGCTTTCCTTCACCATCTTTCTAATGCTATTGTTGCTATTTAAAGTTTTAAAAAACTTCTATCAAGACAGTAGATGAAGAGGAAATAAAAAAGAGTTTATAAAAAGAAGCTATAATTATCAAAACATAGGTCAATTTTTTAATATAAATTTTATTGTTTAAAATACCATCAACAGTAACAAAACACACTTGTTTGCGTTTTGTTTACGCAAACTTGTACAAAAAGAGGGAGTAGGGAAGGGAGTGGATACAGGGAACAATGGGGAATCACATATACTTAAACAGACAAGATTAAAACCAACAAACAATAAAAGACAGGTTGACTTCACCCGGTGAGACAAGGCTTATACATTTTAAAGCTTTATGATATACTAGCTGTACCCGGCACGCGTTGCTGTGCCCTTTTTAGGAGATGCGAGAAAGTCCAATCATCCACGGTGTGCCCTCCTCTAAACTGCAGTTGGATGGAGTGTGGGTCATGGGGGGCATGGTGTGCCAAGTTGGGTCTTTATTGGTCTTGGTTCTGGGCCACAGTGGTCTGTGGGGAATGATGGGTTTTGAAGTACTACAAATCCCATTTTCCATGGTGGTACTTCAAGTCCCATCATGCATGGTCGGGGCTCTGTGTGCCAAGGTAGATTACTGTAAATTCAGGCCATACACAATGTCCCATGAGCTGAGGCCTAGTTAGGAACAGCAAGTTAATGAAGCCTTACTGTCAATTCAGGCCATACACAATGTCCAATGAGCTGAGGCCTAGTTGGGAGAATCAAGTTAATGAAGTCTTACTGTCAATTCAGAGCGTAAACAGCTTCCCAGTAAGTGAGGGCTAGTTAGGGAAATCTAGTTAATGAAGCCTTACTGTCAATTTTGGGCGTGGTCTGTGATTTTTTTGGGGTGTAAATTTTATGTTGGAAGTGATTCGGGTGTTTGTGTTGGGGATTGGCTCAGGCCTTTTCCTTATTCTGTTTTGGCAGTTTATTATGGATCGGAATTTTCATGTTGGCTGGCCAGTGCAGCAGTTATGCAAATCCGCCCTTATTGGCAGCCAATCATGTTGTTCAGAATGTAGAGGCTGGGTGAGTCTTTGGCTGCCCCGGAGGATGCTGGTAAATGTAGTTTTATTTTTATTCGTTGTTTTGGGGGCCTTTTAGGTTTTGGGGGGGAAGTTTCTTTGCTACAAACGTACCTTGCTTGAGGCCTATTTCTGTTGGCAAGTATTGTGTTTCTGCGTTGTATGGTTTCTTTGTTTGAGGTATACATCACATGACATGAACCCATTTATATAATAGATAATCAGCTTGTCTCTTATAACCAAAATCCTTTTAAGTCTACATTATTCTTATTCTTTATATATTTTATAAACGGGTTCCATGTTTCTACAAATTGAGAATTTGAGTTGCCTCTCAACATATTTGTTAGTTTATCCATTTCCGCGAGTTCCATTATTTTAAGTATCAGTTAGTTTTCTTCTGGGGTTTCACTCCATTTCCAACACCATGCCAGGACTATCCTGGCCACCGTTGAAATATAGCAAAGCAACTTCTCAGAGTGTTTCTCCATTTTTTTTATTTCTATAATATTTAAAAGGAATAACTCAGGCTTTAATTCAATTTCCATTTCCATAATTTCTTGTATGAGCTTATGAACCTTCTTCCAATAGTTCTTTATAATATTACATGACCACCATTGATGGTAGAAAGTACCTCTATCTCTTTGACACTTCCAACATTTGTCATTCCCATTTTTATATATTTTAGATAGTTGTACCGGCGTTATATACCGGGGCTGTCCAACTGGCAGCCCGGGGGCCGTATGTGGCCCCCCAGCCCCTTCCCTACGGCCCCCTACCCTTTAAAAAAAGAAATTGGCTGTTTAAAGTAAAAAAAATATTTTTTAATTTATTTTATTTATTATTATTTTTTTAATAAATTTTTTGCAGCGGGGAGGGGCAGGGCAGGGAGGAGGAGCAGGCTCCCTCCTCCTCCCCCCCCCCAATCAGCGCGCTCCGTCTTTGTGAGGCGGAGATGGCGCAGCCGCGGCGGAGATGGGCAGGAAGAGAGGCGCCCATGCCCGGGCTCTGCGCCTCCCTTCTTGCTTCTCTCCGTGATCACGGAGAGAAGAAGGAGGAGAGGCGCCCATGCCCGGGCTCTGCGCCTCCTTTCTTGCTTCTCTCCGTGATCACGGAGAGAAGCAGGAAGAGAGGTGCCCATCCCCGGGCTCTGCGCCTCCCTTCTTGCTTCTCTCCGTGATCCCCGTGGGGTCTCCCTCTTTCCCAAAGCATCAGAACAACTGTTCTGACGCTTTGGAGAGGGGGTGGAGCCACGTGGCCGGGGGCGTGGATGGGGGCATGGCCGGGGGCATGGCCGGGTGCCCCCCCAGGTGATCACTCACCAGAAGTCCGGCCCCCTGAGAAGTTGGACTGCCCTGTTATATACCATCTATACATAAGCTTCGTGTGGTTTTCTCTTAAAGAGTATGCATATGTATATTTTGATGTAACTCTCCACATCCTTTCCCAATCTTCGAGGGGTATGTTGTATCCTATATTGTCATTCCATTTCCTCATATATTCCTCTATTGGAGTTTTTTCATGTCTGTTCGTTAAAATATATTTATACAATTTACTTACTCCTTTTCTATCTGAATGTAACAATATTTTTTCTCCTGTGGTTGGTGTTTCTACCCAGCCCACATTTCTATCTATTTGATATCTCTTTTTCAGTTGGGCATACTGGAACCAATTTGTTTTACTTCCACTTATTTCTTCTAAGTTCCTCAGGATCAGAGTGTTTTGTTCTTTCTTTAACAGATTTTTATAATTTGGCCAACTCTCTTTATCTACATTCGCTATTTGCTCATTTTAAAATTATTATATTTTTACAAACTTAAATCCCAGTTATCTCATTTGGAATTTTTATCCTTAACAAAAATATTTGAATGCCTAATGACTGATTATGAATGCATGATATGATTGCTGTTTCTGTCATGAGTCCCATATCACATCGATAACAATTAACTATCAGAATCCCACAAGCCATCAGAGCTTACAGGATGATTTCCCATATGGGGTGTTTGTGTGGTTTCCGGGCTGTATGATCGTATTCTAGCAGCATTTTCTCCTGATGTTTTTTTTCCTCTCCCTATTTTTTTTTTAAAAAATATGATTGGTAAGATAATATACATTTCCAATATTTTTTGTCATTTATGAGTAATAATATGCAAGTATGCAAAAGAATTTTAAAAAGTGTATAACACTAATGAAATAACTACTTACCATTTTAATGAGATACACGAAGCTGATGGGATGAACACAGCTTTTGAATATTTGGTGGAATATTAGATCAAGGCACTCACATTCATCATCAAGCATTTTTTAATTTTCCATTATTCAGTGTTTTTAAGTTTGGTGTCATTGAAATAGACCGAACACTGCAGTAGAATTGCTAACACTTTTTTATCTGTGCATCCATGATACAACAGAAAGGGAATATACGGGTGAACCATAGAAATTAACACCTTTGCTGTGTAAGAATGCATGCAAGTTGGTATTGCTTATTTCACATAGAGGTTTCTCATCATGTTTTCTGCAACATACCTATTAGGGGTGGTTGATCCATAAAAATTTGGATTCTAAACTCCCGGGGGGGGGGGGGATTTCCGTTGCTGGGTTGTTATAGAAATTAATCCAAAAAATTTTAAATAAATTTCGTGATTGAAATGTAATTAATAACAAATGTTGGTTATTATTCCTTATGCCAGCTGGGAGGGCAAGCCCTCCCCTCCCCCCCCCCCCGAGCTCAGAAGCAGCACGGATGAAATTTAATCCGCAATGTCTCTCAGCTGGCAGGGCAGGGAGGGAGGAATGGAGAGAAAGCCCTCCCCTCTTCCCTCCCTCCCTCCCCAGCTCAGAAGCATTGCGGGTTAAATATAACCCGGGATGCCTCTGAGCTTAGGGGGGTGGAATGGAGGAGTGGATGGTCCGCCCCTCCTTCCCTGCCAAGAACTAAACCGTGTCAAGGCTTGACACGATTTAGTTCTTACCAGGGAAGGAGGAGCGGAGGGCATCCCCTTACGTCCTCCTTCCCTGCTGAGAACTCCGAGATTCAGAGGAATTTCCTCCTGTTCTCCAGGCTCTCTCTCCGCTTGTGAGGGAGAGCCTAGGGAACAGGAGGAAAGTTCTGCCGGGCTGCTTCCAAAGCACCCGCCTCAGCTCTCAGCTGGCGAGAGGAGAAAGGAGGGTGCTGCTGCCCTCCAGTCTCCTCTCGCGAGTTGAGAACTGAGGGGGGGGAAAAACGACCTAATAACATAACCTTTACAAAAATGGCGATCCGGGTTCGGTTTTGAAACTTCACTTTCTGGGTTGGACACCGGGGGTCGATATAGGGTCAAAATAATTTCAAATACGAAATATTAACAGGTTTCAAAGTATTTAAATTGGAGATATCCACCCCTAATACCTATACACTGACAAGACAGACAGAGAAGACAGAGGCACTCCTGGTCAGTCGAAAGGCTAAACAGGGGATAGGGTTACAACCTGTGTTGGATGGGGTTACATTCCCCCCTGAAGACATAGGTTCACAGTCTGGGTGTGATCCTGGCTTCATCGCTGAGCCTGGAACCCCAGGTTTCGGCTGTGACCAGGGGAGCATTTGCGCAGTTAAAACTTGTGCACTAGCTGCGACTGTACCTTGGGAAGTCTGACTTGGCCACAGTAGTCCACGCTCTGGTTACATGCCGTATAGACTACTGCAACACTCTCTATGTAGGGCTGCCTTTTAATACTGTTTGGAAGCTTCAATTGGTCCAACGGACAGCAGGCAGGTTGATAACTGGAGCAGCACTCAGAGAGCACACAACCCCTCTGTTGTGTCAACTCCACTGGCTGCCTATTTGCTACCAAGCACAAATTTTGACTGAATTATGAGCCCGTTAAAGAACCCCAGGAAAGCTGAGGAATGTGGAAGGCACAACAAAGGGATGCTGGGAACGCTGAGAGATGAGAAGTGTGTCAGCTCCCCCTGGTGGCCAGAGTTTGCCTCTGTTCGTCTATATGTTCATCTATATGTTGTGTAAGTGGAAAACAGCAAGGGTTGTCTGCTAAGTATGTGTATCTGTAATCCGCTCTGAGTCCCCTTCGGGGTGAGAAGAGCGGAATATAAATAAAGTAAAATAAAATAAATACAAATAAATACAAAGTGCTGGTTTTAGCCTTTAAAGCCCTAAATGGTTCTGTTCCAGCTTACCTGTCTGAACGCCTCTCTCCCTATGAAATATCCAGGTGTTTAAGATCATCCGGAGAGGCCATGCTCTCGGTTCCACCTTCTTCACTGACCCGATTGGCGGGGATAAGAGACAGGGCCTTCTCAGTGGTGGTCCCCCAGCTATGGAACGCCCTTCCTAGGGAAATTAGATCAGTCCCCTCCCTCCTAACATTTTGGAAGAAACTGAAGACCTGGTTGTTTGAGCAGGCATTTGCAGATGAATTATAATTAGTTAACTGAGACCTATGGAATTAATGTGACGATGCAATTGAATTCGATTCTATTGCTGAGACGCTGAGATTTGTATTTTATAATTTCAACTGCTTTTATATTGTTTTTATATAGTTGTGTATTAATTGTTTGTTGTATTTTATACTGTGGCATTCGTTGCCGTATATACACTGCCTTGAGTTGCCTCCGGGCTGAGAGGGGCGGTATAAAAATATCTCTCGGCATTACTTCGCAAATGAAGATTCTTAGGAGGGACTCATCCCATGCTTTTTACAAGCGTGCTGATGACTAAAAAGGCCAATCTGAGATAAGCAAGTCCGGTTGCAGAAAGCACAGCAGAAAAATATAATAAATAAATAAATAAATACACTGAAGCCAACACACGAATGTGTCATGACACAGAGTTTAGAAAGCTTTGAACTAGGGGTTCAATTTGCCTCCCATCTGGATTCATCATCTTGTTACCGAATAATTTAGAACAGCCTGGCCCATATGGGGCAGAGGCCCAGAAGTACCCCCAAAGCAAGGATTTCAGCAAAAACCTCAGGTGAGTTTTTAAAAAACAACCTAAAAATCCTTTCCCCAAATGATCTCACCAAAGAAGTCTGGAAGAAGATGCCACTGAAGTTTTTTTTTATTCTTGTCAGCTGAGAAGGATGACCACTGCAGATTCCTTGTCGCAAAGCAGTCATAAAGTTACATTGAAACATACGCCATTTTTATGCACTTTACAGAACTGTCAAATTCAAACTTTCCTGCCCCTGTATGCTGTAGGCTTCATGATGATTGGTTGGTTGGGACCTTGGAAGCCAGCTGTAGCGGGAACCAATCGCGAAACAGCATCGCCTTTGTCCTGGCGAATGGGAAGCGAGGGACAGGAATGACTTCAAAACAAAGAGCAGCTGGAGTTTTCTTGATTAGATCATGTCCATATGTAAATGAAGATCTGAGCCCCTGACCTTTTGAGCCAAAGGAATTCTTTTGTTCTTGGTGAAAAACAGGAATTTGTCCTTAACGACCCTTCCTTTGTTGACAAAGGGCCATATGCAGATTCTATCCATGAGAAGTTTCAGCTTTCTGGATGGTAAATAAATGAAATAACTGTAGTCATGTGTTGGTTTCCGAGGCCAACAGTGACAGCCGGTTAGGAAATAAGAAATATAGTTATGCCATACGTCCTATAAACGCGGGACAAGACTAAACTCAGAGGGTCCAGTGTTTATGGAATAAAAGGAGTCTTTCAAAAATGGGGAGAAGGGAAAGAAGGACTTCTCCAAAACCAGAAAGAGTCCTCTGTCATGCAAATTGCTCCAATGATGGGATTAAGGGTGCAGCCAGGAATGTGGTCACCCTGATCTTGAAAGACAACAGCTGAGTCACGTAGCCTTCCTCATATTATTTTACACATGGGGAGGGGGGAAAACATGCAGGGAATGGTTTACATGGGAGGGTTTCCGGGAAATACCACTACCCATATCTCATAATTATTTCATAAGCAAGGAGTAGAAAAAAAGTCCATATGATCTTGAAAAGCATCAAATCCATATGCTTTTGGGGAAAGTCCATCTGTGTCCTTTTTGCTAATAGCCAGAGGAGAGTCCAAACAAACGGAAATCCTTGGAAAACTGTGTCTCTCAAACCACTCAGGGCTTGCCCCCATTGGCCTGTCCACATGCAACTCTGTGCACAAAAAGTCCATGGTTTCAGGTTAAGTGAGGCAAGAAAACAGAGAGGTAGAAATGGCTGGAGGTCTTTTGATGCCAAATCCCAGCCTTTGGTGCTAGAGATGCCAGACCACATGTGCAGGAACGTTGGAACTCCCTGCTGCAGGTCAAACCAATTAGGATGCAGATGGGCTCTTTCTGGGGCTCGCCTTCAATCTGAAGCAAAAAAATTCACCTCACTTTGTATCTGGTTAAACACATGATGCAGAAACAGTGTTCTAGCATGGACTATTCACACAAGGCAGATACATACGAACTGAGATCAGTTAGCTGAACAGAAGACACTAGATACATTTGGTAATCTGCTGGGTGGTTAAAAATGCAGCCGAGTTTGCACAGGTTCTTCATTTGGAGTTGGAAACTCAGATTACTGTAATTGCTGTCATCCCCAGACAGTCAACAGTCTTGCTGTGCTGGGTGCGAGTTCATCCCTGGCACATCTAATGATAGGATTCTGATCCATGTAGAGTGGGTGACATTAATTAAGGGAATTCTGTCAAAGCTATGTGCCTCCTGAGTGGAAAAAGATACAGTCCCCACACTGACCCCATGCTGATATTTTTGCTCCTGAGGCAACAGAAGGGGAGGTATCTGTGTTGTTGAAATGGAAATGTGTTATTTTTCAAAAGGCAAGCGGGATCAGTAGAGATTCCTCCCTTCTTAACCCTTATTGGGGAAAATGTGTATTGCCAATGTGAAGAACTGATTTTAAAGAAACCATTTTAATAATAGCAACATTTGGCTGGGCTTATTTTCTTTTTCTTTTCTTTTTTAGCAAAAAGAATAATATATATGCTCATTTTTTGTAACAGTCTAAAAAAACCCAGAGATTTTATGAACTCTCATTAGGACACCATGTGATCCATCGACACTGTATTGTTTATTTAATGAATCCTGCTGGCCGCCCACCGGATAAATATGCACACATAATATTGAGCAGCTGCAGGTTGCCAGGCCTTAAGATCATTGCTGCATTATCATTACCATTCCCAAAATACAGTCAGATTATGTTGATGACAGTAAAATGGGCACAGGTGGGATGGTAGTGGAGGCTATCCAGTTTGTAATGCCCGTGTTACAATTTGGCTGTATATATATAAACCACCACCCCCTTTTGTAGCTGGCACAGTTTAGTGAGCATAAGTGTGCACATGTTGGCATGAACAATCATTTGCCAGATTGAAAAAATATATATACTGGCTGAAGAAGAAGCAAGAAACTAACCACAGATTAACTGAAATGACATCAGGGCACAGAGACAAGAACATATAATACCTTCTGTAAGAGGTCAGGGTTGGCCGTTGGTTCTTACAGTAAATACGCTGTCACCAAATAATGTAATGAAGTATATAAAGAAGGCTTCCAGGCTCCTTATGTTAACCGTGGCAGGGCAGGTCTACTTTGGAAATCTTACCACTGCCACTAACATGTAAGGAACGAACCCTTTTATAACTGTGGGCAGTAAGGCTTTCTTCCCACTGTGGTAGGGTGGGTTCTTTCCCTTTGAGCCCCACCAACAGATGTTTAAACTGCCACCAGTTAATATATTTGCTGCCACCAATTGTATCCGATCAGCCACCGATGTGAGGGTTTGTTCTTGTAAGGCTTGTGTTTTAAAAAGAGTGACATTGAGAGTTGTTGTAACAAAGATGTTCAACAGTTTATTTTATAACAGAGTTCAGAGCTTAGTTGGTTGCAAACAAGTCTCCTAAGAGGTACAAATCTTGCGGTTACAATGTTTCAACAATAGGGTACAGTTTCCACTGTACTTCCTAACACAGAACCAAGCAGTCCTAATAACTAACTGCTCCAGCAGGTAAATAGCCAACTATAGGCTTTACCTATCTATTAAGTTAGTTTTCTACTCTAACTTGGACAAAGTCTGTCTTTCACCTGGGCTTCTCAAACCCCTAACCGAACTGAATTCTTAAAAGCTCCGAAAGACAGCTTCCCTCCCACCAACCGACAAAACCAACCGACTTATTTTTTAAAAATCTGAAAGTTCTAAAACAGGTACAGCTCTAACTTCCGTCTCCATGGTAACGGCCTTGGAGCCTGCTGCTCCAACATTCTCCACCAACACTCTGTGGTTTGTTAAACATTTTACCATCAAATGTATAGGCAAATAAGCAATAACAAACTATACATTTTTCTTGCAACAAGACAACACGACTTCACCACACCTTCCTTCATTGCCTGAGCCATTATTGAAGTCTTATTGAGATGCAGGTATCTGTTTTATAAGTAAAACTTTCTGATATGCTGCCTTGTCAATAAATGAAATACAGTAAGATATACGTAACCTATAAATTCTACCTGGTCAGTAAGGTAGGGCTACTAAGGGCAGGCATTTTGGGAGCAGAACTGGTGTACATATGGTCCATGTGATCTCCATGTCAACAAAGTTATTTTAACAAATTAAAGAATTTTTCTGTAACCAAAATCCAACCTGGAGGCCTATTCTCTGGAGCCAGTGTAGCCATTAGTCTTATACAGGGGCGGATTAACGCACTCGGTGGAGTAGGTGCCCGCCGAGAGCACCAGATCTGGAGGGGCACACCGCTGGCGGCTGGAAACTCTGCCTCCGCGCTGGCTGGAAACTCCGCCTGGGCGTCTGCTATGTTTCCAGCAGCCATGGAGGCGGAGTTACCAGCCAGCGCAGAGGCGGAGTTTGCAGCATACGTGGAGCCTCCATGCATGCTGGAAACTCCGCCTCTGCGCCTACTCCAGGTTTTGTTTGGTGGGGGGACGCCAAAATAATTTTTGCCTACCATTTAAAATTACCTTGGGTACCTTACATCTTAGAATTGTTTGCAGATCTGCTTTCCTTTGGTATCTTTGGGAACCCAAGCCTTCTAAATTGCCTCGAGTCACCGGAAGGTTGAGAGGGGCTGTCACAATGCTGGGACTTGGCCGGCCCCTTAATCACACACACAGAGATGGTATTCAGCTAACTACTTTATTGAAGAATAAAAACAGTAGAAAAGGTAATTGTCCAAAATGCAAAAGCAATCAAAGTAATCGGTATTGTCCAAAAGCAACTTGGCATGAAAGTTTCCAAGACTTGGCAAGGCTCCGCTTAGCAAAAGCGAATCAGGAACAAAACAAGGTACAAGATCCAAGGCTCCCTTGGCAGGCCACTAGCCCGAACTTAGCTCCATGGTCTAGCCTCGCTAACACGTCTGCATAGGATAGACGTGGCCGAGGTACTGAGGATCCGTTCCCACGGATCCTCTACTTAATCTTCGTGGCGAGGACCCCGACGCTCTAGGCTTCTCCTTCTCCAATCTGTGGTGCGGGACCTCGGTCTGTCTAGGCTATGAAACCAACCCCTCCTGCTAGACTCGATGTTCCATCTCCTATCAAAGGTTCGGCCTTGCCTCCCAGCACCTGGGTCTCTATCTCCGTGAGAGTCAAACTCCCTATCTACTTCCCAGCTCTCCTCCTCCAGGTCTTCATGCATTCTTACTTGCGATCCTCGCCCCCCCGGCCGTTCATATGCTTCACTATCACTGCTTTCAGTTTGCACCTGGCTTTCCATATCCTCGTAAGGATCAGGCCAGCCTTCATCCCAGGCTAGGCTCTCTGTGGGAGAAGAAGGCCCAGCTATGGCAAAATCTCCTTCTTCCAGCCCCTCTAAATCCTCTTCAGAATCTATCTCAGCTGCTGCTGGCTCTAATGCAAGTGGGACCCCTGGCACTGTCCCATGCCCCCCAGGCACGAACGAGAACTGGGTTGCTACAGGGGCGGTATACAATACAGTAAATAAATAAATAAATAATGGCAAGGGCCCTCCCAGCACGAAAACACACATGCAACGAAAACTAGCAGGAGCCGATCTCGGCCCCTCCTCTGCTTTTCGGCATCATAGTTTAATCTTTTTTAAAAAAATCAATCCCAGAAAACAAAAATTAAACCCTCATTCTGTGAAAACAATTACCAGTTACCTTTCCTCTAGAACAGAGAGTAGAAACAGCTGTAAGGAAGCATTAAACCCAAAGCAGAAAGGCAAATGAAGCACACCAGGAAAAAAGAGGGTTTTTTAAAAAGAAGCTCCAGGTGGTCATCATTCTTCCTTACTTAGAAGTGGTGAAGCCTCCTTAAAATGCCTTGGAAAGAGTGCAGAGCATATTATAGGCCCAGGGGACAAAGCATGCACACCTGCCTGCAGCACCTCTCCTCTAGAGTACGAGAAACAGGTAAGAATACACTTTAAAGTGCATGCATCTGCCTGCAATGCTTCTCCTCTAGAACAGTGATTGTAGCAACTCTGCCCCCATCTGACCCCGGGGGGGGGGGGGGCAAGGTGCAAATCAGCCCACACCTCAGCAGGGGGGGCAGGTTCCGTCCCCAGGGGTTCCATTTGCTTTGGACCCAGATGAAGGTGATGCAGGGGATGATGGATCCGCATCACCAACGGACAGCCTGCAATGGGAAGACACCTGGCCGGAGGCTTATTCTGATGACAAAGGCTCTCCTGATTCCAGACCTGATACGGAATATGAGAGACCGGGAGGTTTCGGTTCTCAGGAGCGGTTGTTTTCACCAGATGTTGCGGAGGACATGGAAGCCAAGTCAGAGCCAGTTTCCCAGGAAGATAACGGCGCAGATGGTGCCATTCCTGAGCAGAGATTCGACCATAGGGGGAGTATTGTGGCTACACGGAAAGATTGGAAACGGGGCCTGGAGAGACGCTGGTCCCACAAAGGGGGGAATTAAGTAGACATTCGGTGGGAAAGTTCCTCAGTTTGGTGGCCACGTCTGAACTGGAGAGACGTAGCAGTTTGCTGTCTTCCTGGAAGCTAGAGTCTGGCTTGCCTTGCCAAGTACTACCGTGAAACCCTGTTTATTCCATGAACCTTGGATTGCCTTGTATTACCACAGACCAAGTTGCCTTGCTTTGATTCGCTTTGTTTTTATGGACCTTGCTTTTTGATCCTTTGCTTTTTGAATACCTTTGGACATTGATTGCTATTTACCTTGGACTAATTGATTCTTACCTTTTGGACATTTTACCTTTTTCACCTGCTTCTAATTTGTGCTTAATAAATAGTTAATTGACATTGTCTGTGTGTGTGTGATTACGGGGTGGAGACAGGGCCTGCGTTGTGACAGTGATTTTCAACCAGTGTGCCACGGAACACTAGTGTGCCGTGAGAGATCATCAGGTGTGCCGTGGGAAATTACAGTGGAGAGAGAGAGAGAGAGAGAGCCTAGCAGGAAACTTCAGGCAGCGGAAATGAAGCTTTCCTGGCCAAAGAAGCAATGCCAGCCAGCCTGCCTGCAGTCAGGGAGAGCCCTAGGTGTCCAGAACTTTCCTCCCTCCCTCCCTCCCTCCTCTCTCTCCTTCCTTCCCTCCCTCCCTCCTTCTGCGCACCAAGGGCTACCTGGCCGGGTTGCAGTTCCTCCTGCCTCCTGGCTTCTGGCGCTCTTCTGCCCTCCTCCCCTCTGGCAGCAAGGAGGAGGAGAGGGAGGAGGAGTCCGTGGGAGCTGCCCCTGTCAGACCCTATTCCCGGAGGCTCGAGGCAAGGCTTTCTGCCCTCTAGCTCCTCCGCGCTGGGGAAGGGGAGCAACCCCTCATCTCCTGGCCTCTCCTGGCTGGGCTCCGGGTTCGCTGCAGAGCAGAGGCCATGATGCGCAGCTGTACAGCCCAGCTTGGTTCCTTCCTGATCTGGTCCCAAGGCGACAGCAGGGAAGCCGAAGGGACGCGGAATGGGGGGGGAGAGGCATCCCTGTGGGGGGACTGAATCCCTTTGGGAAGGAGAGCTGGGGTTGGCGACGGCTGCGAGCCTCCGCCGCAGTTTGTTCTGAGGCTCACAGCCACCTCGTGTGCTCAATTCCTATTTGTCCTGCTCAGCCAAGCCAGCGTGCGCTTCAGCCACTCAGCGCAGCCCTCCCCCGTGGGATGGTAATGGGCCTCCTGCGCATGGGCCTCCTGGGGAGGAGGGGGTTTGGCGGAAGCAGCAGCATCACGAGGGGGGAGGGTGACAGCAAAATGACTGTTAGTGCCATTTTGTGTCATTTCAGTTGGTGGTGTGCCCCAGGATTTTGTAAATATAAAAAATGTGCCGCGGCTCAAAAAAGGTTGAAAATCACTGCTCTAGAGAACAAAGAGCTTTAAGAAGCTTCCTTTAAATGCCTTGGAAAGAATGTGTGGTGTGGCACAGGCCCGGGAGAGAAAGCGCAAGTGCCCGTGCCTGCAATGCCGCGTCTCTATAGTAGAAACAGCTTTAAGAAGCCCTCCTTTAAATGCCTTGAAATGAGTGTATGGCATGGTGCAGGGAAAATGTGTGTGTCTGCCTGCAGCACCTCTCCTCTAGAGTAGAAACAGCTTAAATGCCTTAAATGATTGGAAGGGAAGCCTGGGAAGGGGAGCCTGGGAAGCCCCCCTTCCCCCCCCCCCAAATAATGGGCCAGAAAGAAAACAAATCTTTCGGCACCCCAGAGCAAAAACAGATATTTGCCCTCCCGAATTTGAGAGGCTCCCGAAAAATGGATCAGGGCCCCCACCAAAATCCAGGACACTGAAACAGATTCCAGTTTACCCAGAATACACAAGCTTATTAAATATAGCTTTGTTGTACCGTATATAATAAGATCTCTACATAAGAGATAATAAGCTGGTGTATCAAATAAAATGAACTGTTTTCCAAAAAAAGAGAGCTTGTGCCAGATAAAACTTATAAGTTTTTAATGTGCCACAAAGAGCTAGTGTGGTGTGGTGATGTGAGCCTAGAGAAGGACGTTGGGGGCGGGGCCAAGAGGAAGGGGTGCCGCTGCCACCATCCCACACCACACTAGCTGTGGGGCCTGCATCGGCAGACAGCTCGCCGCTCTGGAGAACGATCGGAGGAGCGGCGGCTTTGGGGTGCCTGCCATCCTGGGAGGAGATCCGGGCCTGCAGCGGGAGCAGTCGGCGACCTACGGCAGCTGATTGCCCTGGTGACCCGGAAGATTTGATCATCTTCTGGGTCACCAGGGCGATCAGCTGCCTCAGGTTGCTGACTGCTCCCGCTGCAGGCCCGGATCGCCTCCCGGGATGGCAGGCACTCCAAACCCGGGATGGCAGGTACTCCATGGCAGGGCAATCAGCTGGGGAATGGCTGGGAGCGAGAGAGGGCGGAGGCCTGCAGCCTCCGATCGTCTGCTGCTCTGCTCTACTCTGCTGTGGTGGTGGCTGGGTCCGCTTTGTTATTCTCTGGGCTGGGTCCATTGGGCCAAACCATCTTGGGATCCTTCCTCTCTTGAGGATGTCAGCCTCTACCTTGGTTTGCACCTTGTCTTCTTGAATTTCATTTTAATTTATTTTAGTGGTTTTTATTATTATTTTATAATTATTATTTTATTATAATAATATAATAAATAATATAATATAATGTTATATTATATTATAATTTCAATATATTATAATGTCTATATATATACTATAATATAATAATTATGAATATTAATACTAATAATATATGAATATTTCTTGATATATTAATATGTTAATATTAATGATGTGTAATACATAGTAAATATAGCAAATAAATAAATAAATAATTTAGATTAGAATGTAGTTCCGCCTTTAGGTGTGGCCCTCCATAATATTTTTTGGCTCTCGTGTGGCCCCTTGGAAAAAATAATTGCCCACCCCTGCCCTAGAGACAAAGGTTCAATTACCTGCTCAGCCAGAGAAACCCAATGGATGGTCTTGAGTAAGTTTCGTACATTACGTACTATTGGTTTGGAAATAACGTGAAGGAAAACAGCAGCAACAATTATTGCACGAGATTCCTTGCTGCGACAGATTAAAACAGTGTGTGCATGTCCACTGAAAAAAATAAGATAACGATTTTTTTAAAAATATAGTGGAAGAAAGCCCCATGCTTCTCATAGCTTGTGTGCTCATGCTGAGGGCACAGAAGATCTTTGTACTTCATTTGTTAAGCCATAGCAGCCTCACAGAAGATTAATACCCCCATTAATGTTATCATCTTCTTTATAGGGCTGATTTACATTAGATAGTAAACATGGATAGACAGGATACATCCACTTCCACAGTGATATTGTGTGAGCATCTAGGAGGACCATTGCTGGCTTGTCACTTAATGGTAAAGCTGCCTATCCGTGGTATCTGTCATAAAGTAGCCGGCTACTTGCTAGCTAGACAAATCTCCTACAGCTTTAATTTTTGTGGAAAAGAGAAATTATAGAAGGTCTTGGCTTTTCTTCGCGAACGAAGATTCAGGAAGGACTCATCCCACGCTTTCTACAAGTGCGTTGATGACTTAAAAGGCCAATCCGAGACAGGCAAGTCCGGTTGCAGAAAGCACAGCAGATATCCTTGGGTGATGTTGTTTCCAAGTTGCAGTTCCTTCTTGTTGTCATTTCTCTTCGAGACTTGTTCGGCGTGACTTGTCGAAAGAGGCCACAGCATTGTGGATAGTGCGTCTCCATGCCTCCCGATGTGAGGCCAGGGTGGACCATTGTTGGTGATCAATCTGGCCGAGCCTGAGATGTTGTGTCAGGAATTCCTTATATGTTAGTTAGCCAGAGTTAAGTTGAGTTATGTCTATAGTATTGTTGCGTGGTTGCATGTTGTCATGGTCTAACTTTATGTTTCTTTTAAAATCAATAAAGACGATTTTATTTTTTAAAAAAAGGAATTCCTTATATCTCTTTGGGGGGGGGGCGCCTCTCTTGCGCTGACCTGTGGCGAGTTCACCATAGAGTAGTATCTTTGGGAGGTGGTGGTCCTCCATCCTAGAGACGTGCTCTGCCCAGTGCAGCTGTGTTCTCAATAGCATGGCCTCAATGTTGGTGATCCCTGCTTGCTCAAGGACAGCAACATTCGTCACATAGTCAGTCCAGTGTATCTTTAGGATTCTGCAAAGACAGCGCTGATGAAAGCGTTCGAGGGGTCGTAAATGTTGGTGATAGGTGACCCATGTTCCAGACCCATGTAGGAGAATAGACTGTACGATAGCTCTGTACACACTGATTTTGGTGCTTTGCCTCAGGTGCTTGTTGCTCCAGACTCTTTTGTGAAGCCTTCCGAATGCACTATTTGCCTTTGCTAACCTGTGATCTATCTCTTTATCAATCTTGGTAACTGAAGAGATGATGCTTTCCAGGTAGGTGAACTGCTGAACGGACTTAAGCACAGAAGTGCCTATGCTGATGTGGGGATGGTGGTGTTCTTCCTGTGGTGCGGGCTGGTAGAGGACTTCCATTTTCTTCAGGCTGACTTCCAGCCCAGACAGCTCTGCAGCTCTGTTGCAAAGCAGGATGTGAAGCGCTGCAGGGCTGCTTCTGAATGGGCGACAAGGGAAGCATCGTCAGCAAAAAGCAGCTCATAGACTAGATAGTTTAGAGTCTTAGTGCGAGCCCTCAGACGGCTTAAGTTGAACAAGCTGCCATCAGTACGATAGCGTATATATATGCCGTCTTCTTCTGTGAGATCAGCCATAGCCCTTTGGAGCATCGTGCTGAAGAAGATTGTAAATAGGTTTGGTGCAAGAACACAACCTTGCTTCACTCCATTTGTTGCGTGTGCATGGGTGATACACCTCCCGCCTATTAACCAATAAGACACAGACACAATTGGTTGGAATAAAATTGGCCGCAACTCATTTATTGATAACAGGAACAAGGATTGGCAGCTATGCATGGGTCCTGGATCCGGGGACGGACAACCCGCTGTTGTCCGAAGACGCTTGCATGCCTGGGTGCCACCTGCCCACTACCGGTCCACAAAAACCCGGCACTTCAGGGAAAAGGGCGTTATCCCCCCTTCCACCAAGGGGTGATAAGCCAGCCAGATCCAGGGCCCATGCCACACGCCAAACAGAGTTGTGACGATGAATACGCCAATAACAGAGTTGGGATAACGAACACAAGTATCAGCAAGAAAAGTTAACAAGATACGAACAATGAATGCACAGCATGAAAAGTAAAAAAAAGATACAAACAATGAATGCAAGCAGGGTGGGTGGGATGGACAAGAACAGGAACAGGCCCAGTGTCTGTTGAGGAGCCTCGGGCAGCCTTAAGTAGACTGCCCAGGCGAAAGTGAGGGCTGGCCTGCAAATGGGGCAAGAGAGGCGGTGCCAGCCCCACCATTGGCCAGCTGACACTGGTGACGGGATGTGACGCCCCTACGGGGCTAGTATATCTGTATTTGTATTTGGTTGCCTTCACCTGCAAGGGTCTTTGTTCTATTGTTCTGCCATGTGGACTGTGCTGGGCGGAGTTGTACCTGGTATCACCACCCTGAACTCCTCCCCTTGCTGAGTTTATCTGGGAGGCTGGACTTCCTTTCTGGCCTCACTTCCAGCAAAGAGCACATGGACGAAGCAGGCTGAAATCTGGAGATAGGCTCAGACAAAGCACTTTTGTTCACGTATAGTCTTCCAACGCTCTCAAGCCAGGATTGCAGTGATAGGAAGGTCAGCCGTTCACCCATAGACTAATCTCTGGGGACCCATGGACTTCATGAGCCAGCGGACCATTTGAGGAGCAACTGGAAACTTGGAAACAACAGAAAGGTACCTTCACTCTGCAACAGAGGCAAGTGAACACATTTCCTTTGTTTAAAGGACCCTTTTTTGCAACCTACTTTTTGGCTTTTTGGACCATCAGTTTTTACTGATTGTAAGCAAATAAACCTTATTTTGAGTTCACCTTTTTGGAGTCCTGAACTCTCCAGGTATTCTTTTTAAGGGAAGACTAGAACGCGACCCCCAGGGCCATAGAGTTCGTCCATCCTTTTAAAGTCCCCTTTTTGGCCCTGCCGGGACACCACATGGAAAACTCTCCCGCCATCCCGGGGGCTTCTGGCAGTGAGGACACCCTGCACCGCAACACGCTCGAGCTGGTGCGTCGGGCCAAGCCATTTATTAGAAAGGGCTCTGAGAGAGCATCGCCGTATCTGACTTGACCATGCTGGCCCTCATGGAGCAGGAGATACACTGACTGAAATTCTCTCTACTGTGGAATGATGAAAGATAAAGGTACCCTGTCCTTTTCTGCACCTGGCCAGCACTCGAAGAATCAAATGCAGTGCTGTAGCTACCAACATTGATTGGCACATGGATAGATCGTTGCCAACCCTGTGTCTTTCATTGAATCATAGACTTGGAGATTTCTGTTCGTAGATCATTATTTCCCTCTCTCCCTGAGGTCACCTTCTATTCTGAGATCAGAAACTTTGTTCTCTTTCTTAGAAAGGAAGCAGCTTCACTGGCTCCTGGCTCCAATAATAGCTGCCAAACTATTCCTATGCATGGGAGCCAACCACACACAGGCAAAACTACATGAGGCAGGCAGAACCACATTGCATTTCTCACATGGGCATCCCATTGTCAGTCTGCTTCAACTTTCCCCCTCCCATGATTCCCATGTTTCAAGCCATTAATAAAAACTGCCAATAGCTTCTAACTTTGCAATGTCCCTATAATCTATCACAGAATTTTGGATATACATGTGAAACAATGGAAGGGGATTGTGGGATTGAAATTTACATTATGTTATGCTCTTAATAAGAATTTTTATAAAATGGTGTATCATGGGTATTTGACTTCTGCAACTATGTGTGCGCAATGTGAACATCAGTTTGGGTTTTTTTTTTTACCACACCATGAAATTCTGGGAAGGTTAAGAAATTCTGTAATCAAATACCTAATTGATACAAACGACTTTGCATATTAATATCGAAATGAAACTGAGATTGTTTTCATAAGGAATGATGGAGGACCAAATAAAGAAGGCATGTGGGAACTTCCTATGATCAGGCCCGGATTACCCATAGGGCCAACGAGGCCGTGGCCTAGGGGTGCGAGCCAAGGGGGGTGCCAGATCACGGCCCAAAATAAAAATAAAAATGTTATAAAATAATTTAAAAATCATGCCGTGATTGGCTCCTGCTGCCTGGTACCCAAAAGGAAGGAAGGCAGGAGGGAGGGAGAGAGGAAGGGGGGGCTCCCTCCTCGGCACTCTGCAGACAATACAGCGGGGAGCCAGCCCCCACGTGACCCAGAGGAGGGTGCACCACGTGACCAGGGCTTCACATCTGGCAGCAGCAGCAGCAGCATGAGGAGGAAGAAGAGGAGCATGCCCCGCGGCCTCATGCTGGGTGCGTGGAGGGCAGTGGCTGCAGAGCCTCAGGAGCCAATCGCGACCAGCATGGGCTGAAGGACGAGTCCTCTTCCTTCAGCCCATGCTGGTCACGATTGGCTCCTGAGGCGGAGGCTGGCCTTCCCCTCACCCAGGGACCAATGAGCATCCCGTGAGGCAGAGTGGGGTTGTTGTTGTTTCCACTCACGGGGATAACCCCGGGTGGGTCTTCCAGGCCAGGAGGCGCGGGTTGGGCGAGGTGGGCAGGTCCATTCTTCCTCCTTTCTTTCCAAGAAAGAGGCTTGGTTCCCGGGGCCAGGCCCCTCCCCTCCCATGGTCAGCCCCACTTTGCGCAACCCCGGAAGGCATAAAAGCAGGGCTGCCTGGACACCCACCCAGCCAGCCTCCCAAACCGAAACCCAGGGCCTCCCGCCTCCTCTTCTCTTTCTTCTCCCTCTTCTTTGGAGTGGGGCGAGCCTCCCCCACTGGAGTTCCCGAAACGCCCGGAAAGGTGTGTGTGTGTGTGTGTGTGTGTCTGTGTCTGTGTCTGTGGGCTGCCTGCCTCCTGAGGGGTCTTTGAAGAATCTTAATGCGGGGGGGGGCGTAATTCCAAACTGTGGCCTAGGGCACCAAAAGGTGTTGATCCGGGCCTGCCTATGATATATGACTATTGGAACCAGACTAATGTATGCAAAAATATATAAAATGTATGCAAAAATAACATTACTTTCAACAAATGAGGACTAGCTATAGAAACTGACTGACCTAGCCTGCAGAACTTGCTGATTGGAAGGTCGGCGGTTCAAATCCATGGAAGGGATGAGCTCCCATTGTCAGCCTCAGCTTCTGCCAGCCTAGCAGTTTGAACACATGCAAATGTGAGTAGATCAATAGGCACCACTTCTGCAGGAAGGTAACGGCGCTCCATGCAATCATGTCGGCCACATGATTTTGGAGGTGTCTACGAACAATGCCGGCTCTTCGGCTTAGAAATGGAGGTGAGCACCAACCGCCAGAGTCAGAAACAAGTGGTCTTAAAGTCAAGGGAAAACCTTTATTTTACATCTCGATAAAATAGTGGAGTAGAGACATCACACTGGCAACAAAGATCCACATAGTTAAAGCAATGGTATTCACCATAGTCACATATGGATGTGAGTAGGGTTGCCACTTTTTTATATGAGAAATAAGGGACATTTACCTAAAAATACAGGGTTCTTCACAAAAATAAGGGACACTTTGTAAATAAATAAATAAATATTCATTCACTTCAACTCCCTCAGGCGCCTTCCTTTCCCCCCTCGGCCGCTTAAGCTCTAGGGAAAAGGGATGAGGGGGGGAGGAAAGGACCTGGAGCTGTTAGGAATGGTGGGGGTTGGAGTCCAGAACACCTGGAAGGGCCGAAGTTGGCCCATGTGTGGCCTAGAGTGCGAGGCCGTGGCCCCAAGGCTTACCAGTCGTAGAGGTGCAGCGGGGAATGCAGCTTGGAGAGGAGGGTGAAGCGGAGCTCGACGTGGGCAGCCAGCGAGGCCCAGAGCAGGATCCAGGTCTGGGCTCCGAGGGGCGTGAGTGGGAAGGGTGGCATGCAGGTGGCCAAGCGCACCCAGAGGGCTCCTGGGGTGATGCCGTCCAGCCCTTCCAGCGCCACCTCCTCCAGCGTAGGCATGTCCGGAAGGAAGGATGCCGGCAGGGACTCCGCTCCGCCAATAAGCAGAGTGTACGGCACGCCGGAAGTAATGTCCCCGTCCTGCTCTCTCTCCCCCTCTCCCTCCCCCCCTCTCTCTCTTGGCTCTCCTCGCATCACCACGGCAATGGCCCAACAGGTGGGCATGAAGAACAAGGAGGAGGCCTCTTGAGCCTTGCCTCCTGCTGCCAGCCACCTGTCCTGTCAGGACAGAAGCTTAAAAACGGGACACTGAATTCTGGGCCGAAATACGGGACATCGCGTACAATACGGGACAGTTGGCAATCCTAGATATGAGAGCTGGACCATAAGGAAGATTGAGGAAAAGAAGATAGATGCCTTTGAACTGTTGTGTTAGAGGAAAGGTCTGAGAGTATCTTGGACCGCAAGTTGATCCAACCAGTCCGTACATCAGGAAATAAAGCCTGGCTGCTCATTGGAAGGAAGGATAGTAGAGGTAAAGATGAAGTACTTTGGCCATATAATGAGAAGATAGGAAAGCTTAGAGAAGAGAATGATGCTCGGGAAAATGGAAGGAAAAAGGAAGAGGGGCCGAGCAAGGACAGGATGGATGGATGGTATCCTTGAAGTGACTGGCTTAACTCTGAAGGAGATGGGGGTGGTGACGGCCGACAGGGAGCTCTGGCATGGGCTGGTCCGTGTGGTCACGAAGAGTCGGAAGCAACTGAACGAATAACCAACAATGACAGTAATCCTAGTAAGAGAAGTTATTTCCTATAGTAGACATATAGCCATTAGTAGGAACATTGGAGGCCGAACAGGGTATAGGGTTACAGCCTGTGCTTGACGGGGTTACACTCCCCCTGAAGGCGCAGGTTCGCAGTCTGGGAGTGATCCTGGACTCATCGCTGAGCCTGGAACCCCAGGTCTCAGCGGTGGCCAGGGGAGCTTTTGCACAGCTCAGGCTTGTGCGCCAGCTGCGCCCTTATCTTGGGAAGTCAGACTTGGCCACGGTGGTCCATGCTCTGGTTGCATCCCGTATAGACTACTGCAACGCTCTCTATGTGGGGTTGCCTATGAAGACTACCTAGAAGCTGCAATTAGTCCAGCGCGCAGCAGCCAGACTACTAACGGGAGCTGGGTACAGGGAGCGCACAACTCCCCTGTTGCGCCAGCTCCACTGGCTGCCAATAGGCTTCCCAGCACAATTGAAAGTGCTGGTGTTGACCTACAAAACCCTGTACAGTTCCGGCCCAGTTTACCTGTCCGAACGTATTCTCCCCTATGAAACATCAAGAGTGCTAAGATCGTCTGCAGGGGCCCTGCTCTTGGTCCCACCACCTTCGCAGGCGCGTCTGGTGGGGATGAGGGACAGGGCCTTTTCTGTGGTGGCCCCCCGGCTGTGAAATTCCCCCCAAATGAAATTAGATCCGCCCCCTCCCTCCTGACTTTTAGGAAGCGGGTGAAAACGTGGCTGAGCAATGAGGCCTTCACAGAATGAAGGAGGAGATCACAAAGCGACTAAAGTCTCCAACCACTTCATAGGGACCAAATATATGGATGAAGTTGGCTTGATTTTACTTTGATGAAAGGCTTTTTACATGTATTTATTGTATTGTATTTTATTGTAAATTTTATTGTAAATTTATGATGTTTTTAGATTTTAAATGTTAGCATTGAATACTTGCTGTTTGCCGATCTGAGTCCCTCTTCCGAGGTGAGAAGGCCGGGGTATAAAAGTTTAAAATAAATAAATAAATAAATAAATCTAAATTATGGTCTGCTCTTTGCTGTTCTTTTTATTTCTTTTTAATTCTCTTTCTTTTTGTATATGGCTTATCATTTTTCACTAATTGTATTATATTGGAAATTAGCTAATAAAAATATTATTAAAAATTGTATCACTTGGTCAGATGTTATAATCAATATGTTTTCCTGAAGTTTATGTCTTTCATTGTTGGTTGCGTTTTTGATATTTATAATATTCTATGTATTGTTCCCAAGGGTGGGTGGGTGGGGGTGGAAATTGTTGGTTAATCCACAGACAGATTGTCTTTATTCACCCACAGATTGCTTTGCACTTGTACAAATCTGAGTAATGAATATAATCACTTATTCTCTTATCAGTTACCATTGACACTTAAGCCTTATTCACCAAAACAAATACGGAACAAGAATGGAAGTTTCCCAACATTAATTAGCACATACCATATGGAAGGCTATTAATTGAGAAGTGCAATCCGGCATCGTCATGTACTGCCATGGAAACTATCATTGCTCTCTTTCACTACATAAATGCTAACTTTCCCTCAAAAAGATGATTGCAGGCATCGCCCTTTCTCTGCCAAATGACGACAATTTCCCCACTATATTAGTAGAGTGTAATTGAAGGAAGCATGAGCTCTGCAAAATATACAAGGCGTGATGTAATGTGCCAAGATTAATATTATCTACAGCTGTATCGGGTGAAAGGTGTGTCTAGGAATCTGGCTGGCAGCAATTGCATTTCATAGTGTGTGTGTCTACATAATCAGCTTTCATAGGGGAAAGGTATAGCTCTATGCTTCTTCATAGCTGTTACACAAATTTATTATTTATTTATTTACGGTATTTGTATCTCGTAGCTTCTCACCCCTGAAGGGGGACTCAGCACGACTTACAATCGCAACACTACAGGCCACAACACCACAATCTATATATAATAAAGCGGAATGTTTGTTTGTTTGTATGTATGTTTGTATGTGGCAGCGTTCTGATTGTCTCCTGGCCTCTACATTCTGACAACATGCCAGTGAGGGAGTATTTGCATAACGCCTCTAATTGGCCAGCCAATACGAACATTCTGACACTCTAAACTTCCAGAGGGGAATAAGGCAAAGGCCTGAGGCAGTCAGCCATGGTGGGAATTTCAGACCAAAACACTTTGCAGCTCCCAACAATGACAGAAAAAGACCAAACTTGGCACACAAAACCCCCAAGACCCACTCTACATCCTGGTGCAGTTTGAAAGAGGGCAGACCATGGATGATGGGACTTTAAGTACCTCCAATCACTTCCCCAGACTGCTGCAACCCTCATCCACTGACTGAACAAGATCAAACTTGGCACACAGAGCCTCCATGACCCACTTTACATTCTGGTGTAATTTGGAGGAGGGCAGACCAGGAGTGATGGGACTTGAAGTACCTCCAATCACTTCCCAAGACCGCTGCTACCCTCATCCACTGACTGATCCAGACCAAACTTTGCACACAGAACCCCCATGACCCACTTTACATCCTGGTGCAGTTTGGAGGAGGGCAGACCACGCATGATGGGACTTGAAGTACCTTCACTCACTTTCCAAGACTGCTGCAAACCTAATCCAATGACTGATCAAGACCAAACCTGACACGCAGAGCCCTCATGACCCACTCTAACTCCTGGTGCTGTTGGGAGGGGGATGGACCATGGCCGATGGGACTTGCAGTACCTTCACTGACTTCCTGAGACCACTGCAAGCCACATAAACATCTGATAAGGGCCAACCTTGGCACACAATGCCTTTCTCAAATAACCCGGGCAGGGCCGGGTCCCCAAGCTAGTACGTAATAAAATCAATACAGCCATAAAATCAACATCAGTATAAACATTAAAACCAACATATTAAAAATCCAACGCCCCTGTGAAGGTGGTGGGACCGAGAGCAGGGCCTCTCCAGATGAACTTAGCACTCTTGACAGTTCATAGGGGAGAATATGTTCGGACAGGTAAACTGGGCCGGAACCGTATAGGGTTTTGTAGGTCAACACCAGCACTTTGAATTGTGCTCGGAAGCTAATTGGCAGCCAGTGGAGCTGGCGCAACAAGGGAGTTGTGCGCTCCCTGTATTGCGCTCCCGTTAGTAGTCTGGCTGCTGCGCGCTCGACTAATTGCAGCTTCCGGGCAGTCTTCATAGGCAACCCCACATAGAGAGCGTTGCAGTAGTCTATATGGAATGTAACCAGAGCGTGGACCACCATGGCCAAGTCTGACTTCCCAAGATACGGGTGCAGCTGGCGCACAAGCCTGAGCTGTGCAAAAGCTCCCCTGGCCACCGCCAAGACCTGGGGTTCCAAGCTCAGTGATGAGTCCAGGATCATTCCCAGACCACAAACCTGTGCCTTCAGGGGGAGTGTAACCCTGTTTGGCCTTGCGACTGACCAGGAGTACCTCTGTCTTGTCTGGATTTAGTTTCAATCTGTTAGCCCTTGTAGTCGAGCCAGGAAGCCCAAAACCCAAAAAGAACCAACTGCAGAGAGTCCCCAGTATTCCTTTTGGCCCATGGCCTAAGTTGCACCAGTACCAGACCCTTTTGTTTTTCCCCTTCCCTTCTGCCTCACTCAGTCCCATACATCACACTGCACCAACTTCGTCCCTCCCAGTACACCCAACCACCGTTGCCTCCCATTGCCCCATCTACACAACGATTGCACAGCCAATAGCACATGAACGACACCTCAGCAAACATCAAACAGCACTTTAGCAATAAACCAAACACTCTGCCATTTCTCCCACCGTTTTCCTCTCCTTCCTTCCTCTCTTCCTATCCTTTTTCCAGCCTGAGGAAGCATGTCCTAGCACAAAAGCGCCAGCTTTTGGGGCAGTTTTTGGCCCGAAGAGATCTCTTCAGGGGGGGGTGGGTGATGGGCAGAGATTGATGCCAAAAAGAAGATCTAGTTCTCCCCAGTACTGTGCCTCTATTTGCCTTTTTCTGATCGTTTTTCTTCTCCTGGACTGCTCCTGACGCTTCTCCCTGGCTGATTGAGCCAAGAAGCCTCTCTATTCATCATGGACCCTCCCTGCCCTGGAAAAGATAGTTTCATCAAGGACCCTAAAGCGAACTCAAGATCCCTTTCTGGCTGGAAGCAGCCAGAGAGCCAAAAATACATCTATGGGCTTTTGAGGGGTTTTGAACCTGCAGCCCAAGCCTTTGCAGGCTGGGATATGTAGTTCGCCCAAGGACACGGATCATAGACTCATTTCTGTACCCCTGTATCCCTGTATGTACAGTGTGGCTTCATAAGTTTTACCTTGACCCCTTGTAACCTTTCCCCTCCCCTCTTTCCCATGTAAAGAAAGGTTGCCTGTATTTTTGCTATTGTGTCAGCTAAGAGGAAGTAACTGGATTCCCATCCTAAGCCTTTTATGGATCACCATTGTTCAACATTGCATGAGCTATCCTGGCAGAAGTCTCGTTATGGATCACCCGTGCCCTAGCCGCGGGCCCACATTCTGCCAGCCTAAAGAGTATTAATTATCGGAGTTTAGACCAATTAATCCTGTCTTTGGAATCGGACATCAAATATTTGTCTTCACAGCGGGAATGTGGCTAGCCTCGGAACCTAGTCAACATCTCACAATAGGCCCCCTGTCACACAAAGGCTTGAGTGAATTTCTGTCGTCAAGTCTCTTCCTCCCTTCCCCATTCATCCTCAAATCCATTAATCCTATCGCTCCCAGGTGTCATTTAAGGTCGTTTACCTAGCTAGGACTCTTTTGTTATATCCACATGCCAATATTGACAGCCATTTCCGTCTAAGCTTCCCTTCCTGGAACTCCATATATGGCCACAGACCTCTGATTGGCCGAAGCCGGCAAGTGGGAATGAGCGCTGATAGGCTCCCTGGAACTGACCGGCTTCCCACCCATCAGCTGGTCCGACCAATCATCAGCCGATCAGCCAGGAGGAAGTGGGCGGGAAATTCAATTGTTTTGACAGTTCTGTAACCTTTAAAAACCAATGTTTTGAATGTATATGCATGCGTCTTTGCGGGATCAGGGAATTTGCGGTCGCATCCTACTCAGCTGAGCAGAATAAACAATTTCGTGGCATCTACCTAACAGATTGGTGAGCATAATTGGGTCCAAGGGAGGCGGATAGATTACGAGGGCCTAACCGCTCCTGGCTCGCCAGGTTAACTGAACCCTCGCGGGCTCTGCTCCGTGGTCGGTCCACGGGGTTTGTCCGGTTGTCAGACAGCCGGCCTGGGGGATTGGCAGCTGTTCGACAACACCCTCATCCAGTTCGTTACAGTGGCCAAGCACCGGTTCAGGACTTGAACAGCCTCCTTAGAATAGATGTTTTTGGGCAACTAAGAAGAACACTTCTGAAACTCTGCTATGTATGTGTGTGTGAGAGAGAGAGTGTGTGCGTGTGTTTTGCATGTTGGCATATCTTAGTCCCTAAGAGTTCAAAGAAATATCAGGATTTTTTAAAAAAAAATTATACATAACCATAATTACTGTACTTTTCGTTCCCTTCTCCCTCACAACACCCACCTTCCCCCTTCCCTGTTGACAAGTTGATCCTTTTGTTTCCCATTATATGAGCCTTCTTTCCATTCTATCAGTTTTTAGAATATCAGTTTAACAGCTGAGAAACCTAATTGCCTTGCGTGAATGCCATTTTCCCCAAAAAGTTATGGCTCTTAACAGGCCATGCTTTTACCATTTTTCAAAAGCTTATGACTTCTAACAAGGCCATGCCTTTCCAAATTTCATAAAATCTCCACACACACAAAAGTTATGGAAATTTCCATTTTCCAAAAGTATTGGTTTGGCCTCCCCTCAGATACATTTGAATAGTTAAATTATACCCCAAAACTAGCATAAAACTCCCCCCCCCCTTTGTTTGCAACACTGAAACTCACACAGAAATCCCAAAAAAGAGACAGATGCAAAGGAAAGAGATGCCCTCAAACCTTAAAATATGTGTTCTTTGCCTCATCTATAATATGCAACGCATTCTTGAGCTGTAATGATAGGTTTTGCATTTGTTTGCGGTGAAATAAAAATGAGCCAAGCCGGCAAGGAATTTCGTACTTGTACACAACCAGCTGTTGAAATTGGCTCTGGAAAACCATTCCCTGGCATGGGTTTATAGTAGCACTGCCATTTGGACAGAACCAGAATCCAGGTTGGTAGAGAGATGTTCCCAGAGGCCTGTCTAGAGGCTTCTTCCACCTTGTAAAATATAAATTACTCACTTCCCCCAGCATGTTCAGCCAGCCATAGTGTTTTTCTCTTTCTATGGCGAGACTGATTGAGAGTGAGGCAATCAAAGCAGCAACTTTTGCAAAACACAAGATACAGAGGGTAACAATCTTCCACTAGAATGAGTTAAAAAGGAAAAGCTTGAGATAGTTTTGTGCACGAGGTTTCAACAAGCTTTGATCTTCAAATGAATCTGAGACCTGGTTTCCCCTAGCCGTGAGAATGAAATGGATGAAGACAATGGAAATATTTTAAAACTTTTAAAAGCATCCGTAAAGCACACACACACACCCCATCAATGGGCAGGATGGGCTCTCTAGTCCAGTGATTTTCAACCTTTTTTTGAGCCGCGGCACATTATTTACATTTACAAAATCCTGGGGCACACCACCAACTGAAATGACACGAAATGACACTCTAACACAGTAAGAACATAAGAACATAAGAACATGCTGAATCGGACCTCAGCCCATCTAGTCCAGCATTCTGTATCACACATAGTTGTACACCCTGCTCCTGACCCCCCACAACCAGTACCCAGGGAAATCCTGCCTACCTCAACCAACTCCGAGGTGGCACTTGAATGTCCTAATACAGTAATACATATAGTTCAGGGCTGTCCAACCTCTACCGGCCCAGCGGCCTGAATTCCAGTCACTGATGACCTGGGGGGTCGTAGGGTCTGCCCCCGGCTCTGCCCCCTCCCCACCCCCGGCTCCGCCCTCTCCCCGGCCCCCTTATTTTTATTTAATATTAAATATATTTAATTCCATCCTCCCCTCTCCCCTTATTTTTATTTAATATTAAATATATTTAATTCCATCCTCCCCTCCCCCCTTATTTTAATGTATCCCATCTCCCTTTATTTCATCTTTAAATATATTTAATTTTATATTTAATACATGAGGGGAGATGGGGGAGGGAATGAGGAGCCCCCTGAGGATCCCCCTGCTTCGGCCTACCTTTTCCAAACGCGCAGGATCCAGGAGTACCCGGACGACAAGAGAGGCGACGACCGACTGAGTCGAAGAAGGTCCTAATCGTGTCTGTGGGCCTCAGCAATCCAGTAATAGAGTAGCCGAAGAGTATCGCGAGAATATGCGCAATCCACACGGGATTTCGTTGTCAACGCCGGCGTGGTCTCGCATTGACAGCGAAATCCCGTGTGGATTGTGTATTCTCGCGATACTTGCTCCAAACCCGGAAGTAGGTTTTTTTAAAAAAATTATTATTTATTTTATTTTTCAATTTTTTTATTAAAAAGCCTAGGGGGGCCGTAGGGAAGGGGCTGGGGGCCGTATACGGACCCCAGGCCGCCAGTTGGACAGCCCTGATATAGTTAATATGTTTTTAAATGTATTTATACACTCACTTATTATAAACCTGGGCCTGTTTCGATGAACACAACATAGATATCTTGGCAGGAATGGTAGAAAAATATATTTATTTATTTATTTACTTTGTTTATTTTCCGCTCTTCTCACCCCGAAGGGGACTCAGAGCGGATTACAATACACATACTTGGAGACAATCCCTGCAGTTCAACATATGACATATAAACATGTGACATTTATCACAATACAGTACAGTACATGCATTTTGACATATTATACATATATAGACAAACAGAGGCAAACTTTCTGGCCACCAGGGGGAGCTGACACACTCCTCATCTCTCTTAGCGTTTCCTTCCAGTGTCCTTTTGTTGTTTCTTCCGCATTCCTCAGCGATTCTTTAATGGCCTCATAAATCAGTCTAAATTTGCCTCCCTACTTTAATGTGGTACCTTTATCTCCTACTTGACAAATGTAACTGTCTTTCGGGCTGCAAAGGTCAGCAGCAGGCTACACTTAAGGTCAGGAACCCATCTCAACCCGGGCAGGCCTCGAACTCATGACCTACTGGTCAGAGAGATCTTATGCAGCTGACACTTAGCCAGCTGCGCCACATTCCCGGTGCACAATAACAATGAGTTACACAAACTCTCTGAAGTAATAACTTGTATATTATACAAAAGGCAATACTTTTTCACAATAACGTAAGTTTTGACAATAATGAAACTATCAGGGGAAATAGTCCATTATAGGTTCGCATTTCCAAAGTCCCAAAGTTCAGTTCTTAGTGAATCATAACCAAAGTTCTTAGTAAATCATAACCAAGGTCCAAAACATCAAGGTCCTATTAATCCTTGTTGTATATAGAACAAAAGCTCACAATAATCCTAGAGGTTTGTGCGATACGAAGCACCCAAATGGTTCAGGCGAGGGTCGACGGGAGACTTGTCCATGGCCACCCCGTTTTGCGAGTCCACTTTTTCAAGACCCATTCAATATACCATAAGGTGCTCTTTTCATCACTTGGAGTATGTCAGTGGCAGGTGCTGACCAGTCTCTCAGGGAGCACTCCAAGTGATGAAGTCTGTAGTCTTCGGGGTTGAGAAGGGCAGCATATAAATATTGTGAAATAAATAAATAAATAAATAAATAAATATAGACTTGAAGTAGAATTGTTCATAACAATTGACATCTAGATATTACTCCATGCTGCATAGATGCTAAATTTGGGTGCAAAGTTTCAGGGACAAATGTGAGAGCTGGTATCAAGTAGTGGCTTGAACATTGTTGAAATCCCCTGCAGAACCTTGGCAAGACCCACTTTTCCAGCCTCAGAGGAAGCCAAAGGCAAACTCCCTCTGAGCCAATCATGCCAAAAAGACATTGATAGCTTTGCCTTAAGGTTGTAACAAGTTCTAAATGACTTGAAAGTACACAAGAAAAAGAACAACAGCAATACAGGACAACATAGTTTGCATAACTTTTCTTAAAAAGTCACATTGCAGTTAAAGAACAGCATTGGCTATATGAATCTAGGCCTATCGTGGATAATGGGAAGGCTGAATATAATACCTGTACTTTCAGGATATGACAGGTTATTCCCCAAGAGTAATCACATCTGAACAAATGTCATAGTGATTCTCAAAAAAGAAAAGGATATACTAAGAGGGAGTAAGAAATGTGATCTGACAATCTATTTTTTTAATGGAAATTGGTAAGGCTGTGGTTACAATCTACTCAAAGGTACTTTCTTAAGGTTACAAGACGCTAACTATGGAGATACAGTCTAACACAAAGCTACTGCACTCCTAAAAATAATACCTCAGCAGTTACACACACTCTGCTCGTCATTAACAGCCACTGCTTCCTTAGCAGTCTACACCCCCTCCCCCCCACTACTCCCCCTTTTTAGAGTAGGGTCAGGTTTAGAATAAACCCAGATTCTTTTAAACCACGCTAAAAGTTGGCTAAACAGACTCCCTAATTCTCTCACACACCCTTCTGCGTTTGCAATTAGCCACCAACTGAAAATATTTGAATCCAAGGATTCTAAAGCCATCTGCAGGCTCCGCCTCCAGTTTCCATGGTAAAGGAGGTTCTTGGAAGTTCTGCCAGATAATTTTACTGTTTACTTTAGTGTTAACGAAGTTCCATCCTTACAAAATACTTACATATACATAAATATCAACTACATTTACAACGTGCAATAAATAAATATGACTTCACCACAACTGCTATCAAAAATATTTCCTTCAGATGAAAAAAGAACTTGTATAGATCAATCACAAACTAGCCCCATTATTTGCAGATATTTTGTTACATTGGGACAACCCGATTGGCGCTAAATACAAGCCTTGATAAAGCTATACAGCGAAATGGATGGAGCTCGAATACGTCATTCTGTCGGCTCCTTGATGTCCTGGCGCTCTGAAGCTCCGCACCTTACCGTCCTCTATCATCCTACAGATTATACACTGACTATCCGGTCACGCTTGTGTATTCTGCCTTCATCAAGAGACTGTATACGACTGTGTTTCCCCGAAAGTAAGACAGCGTCTTACTTTCTTTTCCCCCTGAAAAGTCCCACTATCCCTTACTTTCGGGTACGGCTTACATTGGGCAACGGTAAGCCATACCCCGGCCGCCCGTCCCACTCGGTCCCGCCTCCTCTGCCTCCCTCCTCCTCCGCCGCGCCCAAAGAACAGCCGCTTTTCTTTCTCTTTTTCCAGGCCTCTGACGCGACGCCGCCGCGCCCGGCCTCTTGCTCCTTCTTTCGCCCCCTCCCTTCGTCCATTCGAGTGAACAAAGGGAGGGGGAAAGGAAAAGGAGCAAGAGGCGGGCTAAGCAAGGCCGCGCCAGAGGCCTGGCCTCTGGCGTGACGCCGCTTCGCCCCGCCTCCTGCTCCTTCTTTCCCCCCTCCCTTCGCATGGAGTACGGCTTACATTTGGGGTACGGCTTACATTAGCCGACCCCGCTGACACCCCCGATACGTCTTACAATCGGGGGTGTCTTACTTTCGGGGAAACACGGTAGCGGAACACACCTTAATTCACCCAGATACAGAGTATAGACCTTGATTACACCCGCATAAGATTGTGAGTGTGGAACTTTCATCTACTCCAGAAAAAGCTCGGATCATTCTACCCAATGAGATTTTTCAATTTATGGGGGGTGAGATAGAGAGCATATACTGTGTATGGTGATTTTCATCCGTTGCAATCTCTGTGTGTTTATTGTGTATATTATATTGGTGTATTGCCTATATGAAATATTATAGAAACTTACATAAATGTTTATATATTTCTAGATGTGCAGATTGATTCAAATTTGTGGGAACACATACATATATACCAGATGTTTTATTGTCTAATATTTACCATAGAGTAATTACATATTTCCTGAGAGAACCTAAAGCAGTGTTTCTCAACCTGGGGTTTGGGAGCACGGGGGGGGGGGTATCACAGGGGGGTTTCAGATGGGTCGCCAAAGACCATCAGAAAAAATTATTTCTGATTGTCTTAGGAACCCCTTTGCCAGAAAAGATCTCTCCACCTTTCCTTCTCTTCCTTTTTGGAAACAGACGGCATATCCTCTCACCAAAAGCCCTTCTCCACTGTGATTGACCGACCTACCAGCTGGCCTCTCAGCCAAGAAGAGGGCTGTTTCTAAGACTCCAAGCAGGGAGGGGAGAGTGGGCATGCTTGGCACATGGCAGCATGGTGCATATGCACGGGTGAGGGAGAGCGAGCATAGTTGGAGGGAGACTGGCACCACCAAGTCCCTTCAAGGCATGGGGGTTCTGTGTGGGAAGTCTGGCCCAGTTCTATCATTGGTGGGGTTCAGAATGCTCTTTGATTTTAGGTGAACTATAAATCACAGCAACTACAATTCCCAAATGTCAAGGTCTATTTTCCCGAAACTCCACCTGTCTTGACATTCTTACTAAACCCTTCCAGTAATTTTTGTTGGTCATCGGAGTTCTGTGTGGGACGTTTGGCCCAATTCTATCCTTGGTGGGGTTCTGAATGCTCCCAAATGACAAACTCAATCACCCCTCCCCAATCCCACCAGCATCCAAATTTGGAAATATCAGGTATTTTTGCCAAATTTGGTCCAGTGAATGAAAATACATCCTGCATATCAGATATTTACATTACAGTTCACAACAGTAGCAGAATTGTAGTTATGAAGTAGCAATGAAGATACTTTGAAGGTTGGGGGTCACCACAACATGAGGAACTTTATTAAGGGATCGTGGCATTAAGAAGGCTGGGAAGGCTGATCTAAAGGAATTAATGACCCCCCTGTGCACTCTCCACTATATTGTTGCTTCTGGACTTTTTGAATACCTAGTTGGGGAAATTGCAGCGATTGACAGGACGGCTGGTCCCTAGAGTGGCCATGGTGCTTTTCTTTCTCCATGGAAGGAATCATAGAATCATAGAGTTGAAAAAATCCAACTCCCTGTCAAGGAGCAGAAAAATTGCATTCAAACAGATGGCCATCCAGCCTCTGCTTAAAAGCCTCCAACGCAGGCCCGGATTACCCATAAGGCCAACCTAGGCCATGGCTTAGGGGCGCAAGCTAACAGGGGTGCAGATCATGGAGCAAAAAAGATGTGGGGCGCCATGGGCGGGAGAGGGCGGGAGAGAGAGGGGGCGCGGCGAGGAGCAGCTGTTGCTCCGGAGAGAAGCCCCGAGGTGGCGGCGGAGCCCTGGGAGATGAGGCTCTGGGCGGCTGAGCTGTGCCCTCACCACCCTGGCCTGCTTCAGTGCTGCCTCCTTCTTCGCCTGGTACGCCAACTGGAGCTGGAGCGAAAGAGAGAGAGGCGGAGAAGGGGAGGGGTGTCCCATCGCCAAAGTCTCCCAACTCCCCCCCGGGAGACGGTTAGGAAAAGGGGGCTGAAAGGCCCCAGAGGCAGCCTAGGTGCCCCCAAAGTGAACCGAAGCCTCTCTGAAGGGGCTGGAGATTCAACCAAATACAAAGGCAGTCTAGAGTCTGTAAAGAATTCATGCCATCCTTGAAAACAAAAGGGATTAAAATCAGCAACAGCGGCAACTTAAAAAACAATTCCCCTTCAGGATTACCTCCTCTATTCCTCTTCCGCACACGTGGCTTGCCCAGGTCTCGGGAGAGTGGCTGCGTCCGTTGCCTGCTACTCTCGCGAGACTTTGCACGTCATCCGAGGCACCTCTGGGAAATGTAGTCCCACGGACTTTCTTCTTTTGCAGGTCTCCATCCTTGTGTCTTTGCGGTTACCACAGGAACTTTGTTTATGGACTATCTGTTATATGTGAAACGGACAATTGGACTTTTTATAGCCCGCACTTCATACTTTGAACAATTGAGAGTTCATGGACCTGCGGAAGAGACTATTTGTATGTAGAAAGCTGTGTAATCTGATATGACCATGTGGTTTTTGTATACTGAATTGTAGAGATCAGTCTACTGGGCTACATAGATATAATTCATGTGTCTTGATATACTAATATATAAGTTGCATTTTGATATATAATATTTGTATGTTATTATTGACACTCGATTCCTGGTTTGTTTTGTATTTGCTGCCCCTTGCCCTAGGCCACACTTATTTATTTATTTATTTACTTTATTTATTTACTTTATTTATTTACTTTATTTATATTTTGCTCTTCTCACCCCAAAGGGGACTCAGAGCGGATTACAGGTACACATACAGGTAGACAATCCCTGCCGTTTCAACATACAACTTTTTTAGTGTGGGTCTGAGTGATGTTGGGGGGGGGGTGTGATAGAGGGGGCGTATTTCCGGAGTGTGGCCTAGGGTGCAAAAAGGTGTTAATCCAGGCCTGCTCCAAAGAAGGAGCCTCCACCACACTCCGGGGCAGAGAGTTCCACTCTCACAGTCAGGAAGTTCTACCTAATGTCCAGGTGGAATCTCCTTTCCTTGTCTTAGCCACTTATATATAAGATCAGCTTATGCAGATACATATGGGTATTTCATTGTAAATGCCTTGAAAATTCATTGCAGAAGCAAAAAAAATTGGGATATGGCCATCTAAATAAGAATCCTGGTGTCCCGTACCCCCCACCATTGTATTTGTGTCTCCAAGCTTCACCCATTGCAGAGAGTGAGATGTTAAAAACTGTTTACTTCTTACATTTGCTGTGTTCACATTTCCTTGGTAACAATGCCTAACCCTTTGCTTTGCTTCCCTAAACAGCTCGGATGAAATAAAAAAAACAGTTAGTCTCAAAGGTGCTGCCACACTTTCATTTTCTGTTCTCTATTTTTGCCTCCTTCTTTCTTTCTACTTTTCATTATGCCTTAAGAGTTAAATGCAGGCATAATAAATTAAACCTGCAATCTGTCACTCCTTTCCACTTGTCACTAAGGAGGCTGTCCAGACTTTGAACCGGTGCTTAGCCGCTGTGTCGGACTGGATGAGGGCTAGCAAATTGAAGCTTAATCCTGACAAGACAGAGGTCCTCCTGGTCCGTTGTAAGGCCGAACAGGGCATAGGGTTACAGCCTGTGTTGGATGGGGTTGCACTCCCCCTGAAGACGCAGGTTCGCAGCTAGGGAGTGATCCTGGACTCATTGCTGAGCCTGGAATCTGAGGTCTTGGCGGTGACCAGGGGAGCTTTTGCACAGTTAAGACTCGTGTGCCAGCTGCGTCCGTACCTTGGGAAGTCTGATCTGGCTATGGTCGTCCACGCTCTGGTCACATCCCGAATAGATTACTGCAACACGCTCTACGTGGGGCTGCCTTTGAAGACAGTTCGGAAATTGCAACTAGTCCAGCGGGCGGTAGCCAGATTACTAACTGGAGCTACATACAGGAAGCATACCCCCCCCCCCCCGGTTGTGTCAGCTCCACTGGCTGCCAATCCACTTCCGAGCTCTATTCAAAGTGCTGGTTTTGACCTTTAAAGCTCTATACAGTTCTGGCCCAGCGTACTTGTCCGAACGCATCTGCCGCTATGTCCCACCTCGTAATTTAAGATCATCCGGGGAGGCCCTGTTCTCGTTCACGCCAACTTCTCAAACGCGGTTGGTGGGGACGAGAGAGAGGGCCTTCTCGGTGGTGGCTCCCCGCCTGTTAAATGCGCTTTCAAGCGACACATGATCAATCCCATCCTTCCTAGCATTCAGGAAAAAAGTAAAATCATGGCTCTGGGACCAGGCTTTTGCACATTAGCACAATGCAGCACTTTGGATTGGAATCTAATGGCAAGTTGATGGATATGGCTCAATGCTCATGTTGTGGACGGAACGCTGTTTTTTAACTTAAGTGAATGTGTATTACCTGTTAATGCTAAATCTATTTTAATGCTGAATGTTTATGGTTTTATATTGTATTTATATTGTGTATCGGCATCGAATTGCTGCCTTTTGTCAAGCCGCTCTGAGTCCCCCTTGGGGGTTGAGAAGAGCGGGGTAGAAATGATGTAAATAAATAAATAAATAAACCATGAATTCATGGATTTCTAAGGCAAAAAGCTACGTAGAGTCTTGAAAAGTGAAGTAAATTCACAGTTTCCCTATACTTCTGATACAGTAGCCCTTTAAGCATGCTGCTAGCCATGTGGGAGATGCATATGCCTCAATAGATTGCATGTGACTGGAAGACTGCATCTACAAATAACCTGATGTGGGTGGAACCAATCAGTCATAGTTTTCTTTCTTTTTACAAAGCTGAGAGCAACTTGTGTGGAGTTCCTAGTGATCTCCAACATTTGGTAAAGTTTACACCTAGTGGCTTGTCCACATTTGCTATAAAAAGTCCATACTCACCATGAATGGACTGTTGGCTGTTTTCATGATAAACAGTATCTTCCAGTTGGAATTGTAGAGAATGAGGTTTTGGTGGTTGGGAGTTAAATCAAAATTTGATGGAAATTCCTGAGCATTCTGAGGCTTTGTGGTAGTCTTTCGTATGGGAACAGGTCCGATTCACTAGCTAACTCAAAGCAGAGCTAAACAATTACAATATCAATAGTGCGGAAGGATATTAACACAAAACTACATATCATGAAATCCGATATGGCCCAGTATATATCATGGATAAACGGGCGAGCCTAGTAATCCCGTTAAAGTCACTCACGGACTGGTTCCCAAACGGGATCCTACTGTTTGTATCTGTGAAGTTCGTGCAAGCGTATCCCGTGTGTGTCCTCTCTCTCTTCCCAATGAATACAAAAGCTCCGTCCTCTGTTTGTAAATCCAATAATCTGGGTTATATTCACAAACAAGGTATCCAACTTAGAGGCGGTTATATTAACTAAACACATCAATGCATTTTGATTTCATATTTAAAACTAAAAAGTTTATGAGACACCATTATAGTAACATAGTTATCTAACCAATAATTATAGTGCTTCATATTGGCTTACCATTATACCGCAAGTACGTAACCACAAGTGCGTAACCGTAATAAATGTAAGCTATGTTTTTAGTGCTGTATGGAGGGAAACTACATGCCCATATGTATTTCTTGCTGATTTATTTTATTTTAATTTTTAAGGAATATATTGTTTATTGATGACGTGCGTCGATACTGGAAACTCTCTACAAGAGCAGCCCTGAGAAAGTCTCATGTTCAGACGAAACGGAATAGATCTTATTGATACCTATACTGATCCGTTGGCTGAGAAGTAATATACCAGGGGGACGACCAGATCGCGTCTAAGTTATATACCTTGTTTGTTTGAAAAAAGTGGATATTAACCAAGAGAAAATGGATTACTACCTATGTGTGGAACCTATCAATGTTATGGATATATAATTTTTGGAACATAACCCGCTCTACATGCGGTTTGTGGATATAACCCGGATTACAATCTTATTGGATTTACAAACAGAGGACGGAGCTTTTGTATTCATTGGAAAGAGAGAGAAGACACACACGGGATACCCTTGCACAAACTTCACAGATACAAACAGTAGGATCCCGTTTGGGAACCAGCCCGTGAGTGACTTTAACGGGATTACTGGGCTCGCCCGTTTATCCATGATATATACCGGGCTATATCGGATTTCATGATATGTACTTTCGTGTTAATATCCTTCCGCACTATTGAGATTGTAATTGTTTAGCTCTGCTTTGAGTTAGCTAGTGTTTCCGGCACTAGAGCTTGTTTATATTAACAGGTCTGATTCAGACTAAAGCGCTGTCCAGCTTGGACATAAATGCCATCACCCTTTGCCTGTACTCATTAGTGCAGCGAAAGGGGATGATGAACTGTACCCATGTCCCCCCTTGGAGGGTTGAGAAGGATGGGGTAGATATGTTGGAAATAAATAATAAAATAATAATAATAATAATGTGGCTACCGCTCATAGCCAGACACAGAGCTTAGTCTGAGGACACATCCAAACAGTACCTTTATTGCGGTATCTACTGCAATAAAGGAAGGGCTGTCCAGACAATGTTAATTAAATTGTGAATTTCTTGGAAGGTGCGGGATAAACCCACTACTTTTGTCGTCTGAAATACAGTCCAGACACCATTCCCACAGTTTACCAGGCTAAATAAGCCTAGTAAACTGTGGGAATACCTACCCACCCCTCCTCCGAAGCCCCCAGATCCCTTTGAAAAGTAATGAAAACTTACTCAATGTCCATTACAGGCTTGGAGCACCTCTCCCACTGTGTAGAGATGACACACCTGAAAAATTGCTCCCCCGATAGATAGATAGATAGATAGATAGATGCAGGGATTTCAAAATCCTCAAATAAAATAAAATAATAAATTCAAAATCCTTCTGGTCCTCTGTATTTCAGAGAAGCTTGCCCAGACTCACCTTTCCGCTCCATGGCGGCCATTGCTCGAGGTCCCCGGTCCCCCCTTCGCGTGTGCAGTCTAAAGACGCCCCTTGCATCTGCACAGGGAGAGGGTGGGCCTGCCAGCACATGCGCATAGCACGGCCTCCTGCTCTGCATGAATGCCAGGAGGTGGATCCATGCATCGGGCACCTCCCCCGACTCCCCTTGGCCCATGGGCGGAGCGCATGCGTGGTCTGCCTCAGCCCCGGTGACTCTCCCCACTCAAGGAGAAGCCCGGGTTTGGTAGAGCTGGGCAGGATTATTTGGTGGGGCAACCCTATCAAAGAGCCTGATGAAATCATCAAAAGAGCCAGATGTGGCTTGTGAGCCATAGGTTCCTGACCCCTGCACTAGATCATGGATCCACTCTTAATCCTGTTTCTGCTGCCTGCAGAGTTCTGGGACTTATAGTTTAGGGAGGGGCTGTTAAACTGCTCAGCCAGACAGGTCCTGGGACTCCCTAGACTACAAATCCCAGAATTCCACAGGAGGAAGAAACCAGATTTAAAGTGGATCCATACTCTATGATGAGGCAACAAGTGAAGCCCTGCTACTTTTATGGTGGAGCTTCTGTAAAGCTCAGCATTACCTTAAATATTCTAATTTGTTATTTATCATCCATTAACTTCAGTTTACAGTGACCCTATAACTAAGGCCCCTTTCACACCGCTGACTAAACCCCCACATTTTCTGCTTTGAACTGGAATATATGGCATTGTGGACTATGATAACCCAGTTCAAATCAGATATTGTGGGATTTTCTGCCTTGATATTTCTGGGTTATATGGCTGTGCGGAAGGGCCCTGAGAGACCATCAATACCTCTTGGACTTTCATAGGTCTAATGTGGTTAGTACCATCTGTTCATTCATATCTTAACTTTAGGTAAGATTTTTTTAAATTAAAAAAATGGTTGTTTTAAAGCAGGGGCCGGGAACCTTTTTGACTCAGAGAGCCATGCAAGCAAAATATTTGGAAATTTATTTCAGTGAGAGACATATAATATATATAATATATTTTAAGACTGAATTCAACTAAATGTGAGTCTATACGTACATACGATGAGAAAAAGATTCCCCCGGCAGAATGATGGGACACTTCAGACCTGGCTCTGCAAAAGGCATGGTCAGGACTCTGGGAAGGAAGAGAAGACGGAAAGAAGGAAGGGGAAAGAAAGAAAGAAAGAAAGAAAGAGGAAATAAAAGAGGGAGGGAGAGAGGAAGAAAGAAAAGAAGAACGAACTATGAAGAAAAGCAAAGCAAAATAGAAACAAGGAGGGGAAAAGAAAGAAGGAAATGAGAAGGGAGGAAAGGAAAGAGTGGGGGGAAAGAAAAGAAAGGGAGTGAGGAAAAAGTAAAATAATGAAGGGAAAAGAAGAAAAGAAAGAAGGGGAGGGAGGGAGAAGTGAAAAGAAAGGAATGAGAGGGAAATGAGGACTTGGGTGAAAAGAATAGAAGAGGAAGGAAGGAAGGAAGGGGGAGGGAGAATGGAGGAAAGAAGGAAGGGGAGAGAGGGAGAGAAAAGGAAGGAGAGAAGGAAATGATGAAGGGCGAGAAAGGAAGGAAGGAAGAAGGAGGTGGGGGGAAAGGAAGGGGAGAGAGGGAGAGGAAAGGAAGGAGAGAGAGAAAGGGTGAAGGGGAGAAAGGAAGGAAGGAAGGAAGGAGGAGGGGGGAAGGAAAGAGGAAAGGAAAGAAGGAGGGAAGAGGGGAGGGAAGAGAGAGAGGGAAGAAGGAAATGATGAAGGGGAGAAGGAAGGAAGGAAAGAAGGAAGGTGGGAGGAAAGGAAGGGGAGAGGGAGAGGAAATGAAGGAAGGAAGGAAGGAAGGAAGGAAGGAAGGAAGAGGAAGGTAGGAAGGGAGAATGGAGGAAGGAAAGGGGAGGGAGAAGGAAGGAGAGAAGGAAAGGGGAAGGGGAGAAAGGAAGGAAGGAAGAGGGAGAATGGAGAATGTGTCACTCTTCCCCGCTGCATGCTGGGAAACTGAGGCCCGGGCTGCTCTGGAGAGCCAGATGCAATCATGAAAAGAGCCACATCTGGCTCTTGAGCCACAGGTTCCTGACGCCTGTTTTAAAGTGTGTTTTTATACTCTCTGTAAGCCGTCCTGAGCCCTCGGGGAAAGACGGCATATAAAACTGAATAAATAAATAAATAAACTTTACTATTTGAATGACTCGGGGGAAGGCTGAACCCTGTCATATTCCTAGTATGACACTGAAAAGAGCACAGGACTCTTATACTTTTAATAACTGTGTGTAAACAAGAGAATTTCAGTAAATGCAGCTATTAAAAATACGAGCTATTTAAAATACATAAACCGTATCAACTTTCGAGTGTATACTACTTATTTCTCGTCCTTTCGTATTCATTTTGTTTCTGAAATCCCTGTAGATGTTTTGCTTGATCCGATTCCCCCCAGGGTTTGAGGTGAAATTAAATGTAGCTCAAGTTAAAAGCTGAGTGTGATTTCATCCTTATCAGTTGTTTCATAGGCAATGTGAAGTAGCATGACTCCATGGCAACTTCGTGTGCATTTATTTTAGTCTGGTTTCTCTCACTACTGCAGAATGGGGTGGCGCTGAAAACAGTGAAACTGTATAGTTTGAACTGGATTGGAATATCCATAGTGTTTGTCAATTACACTTCACATGCTAAGGTGAGACCGAGGGCAAGACCAAGTTAGGGGGACTGCCCTTAAGTGGGTGGCATCCTTTCTTCAAGACTGGGGACAACGTGTGGAGAGGGGGGGGGGTGTGACCTCTGGGAGACTCCCATTAAGTTGTGGGGTTTCCCAGGGAGCTATCCTCTCCCCTTTATTGTTTAATATCTATATGCGTCCACTTGCCCGACTGGGTCGCGATTTTGGTCTGGAGTGTCGTCAGTACGCTGAGGACACCCAGCTGGTGCTGAGAATGGATGGCAAGCCGGACACCGTACCCGATTGTTTCCATCAATGTCTCAAAGCCGTGACTGGATGGCTGCTTTCTAGCCGGTTGAAGGTGAATCCAGCGAAGACAGAGATCCTATGGCTGGGTCGTCCTGGTGTCGGTGAGTGTCGGTTGCCTACCCTGAATGGCGAGCGGCTAAGCCCATCATCTTTGGTTAAAAAAAACCCTGGGGGTCCAATTGGGCCCACTGCTATCGATGGAGACTCAGGTCTCCACGGTTAGCAGGTCTGCATTCCTCCATCTCCGACAGGCTAGGCGACTGGCTCCCTACCTATCCAGAAATGACCTAGCTATGGTGATCCAGGCGATGGTAATCTCGAGGCTAGACTACTGTAACACCCTCTACATCGGCCTTCCCTTGTCGACAACCCGGAAACTAAAGCTGGTGCAAAATGCTGCTGCTCGATTGCTGGTGGGAGCATCGACAAGAGAGCACATTACACCAATTTTACAGCAATTGCACTGGCTACCAGTAGAGTACTGGATTGTCTTCAAGGTGCTGATTTTGACCTTTAAGGCCTTGTATGGTCTAGGGCCAGTGTTCCTGAGGGACCGCCTCACCCCATACATTCCCCCAAGATCGTTGCGTTCAGAAGAACAAAATCTCCTGGTGATTCCATCAATCCGTTCCTGCCACCTTTCAACAACAAGACAAAGAGCCTTTTCTGTGGTGGCGCCAACTCTATGGAATGAGTTACCAGACGGAACTTGCGCTATCACAGAGAGAGTTGAGCCCCTTCTGGAGGGCCTGCAAGACGTTCCTTTTTAGGCAGGCTTTTAATCTGGGCGCCTCCTGATAATCATGTCCATACCCTTGTGGTTTTACATATCCAAACCATTTTATGTATATTTTATTGTTTTATGTAAACCACCCCGAGCCTGCAGGGAGGAGGGGTATATAAAAGTGAATAATAAATAAATAAATAAAGATATTTTGGACCTTTGTATTTTCGGCACAGCACTTCCTGGTCATCTTCTGAACTCCACAGACTTTATATTTTCCAAGTTGACCTATATTCTTCAAGTTGACTGAGTGTGGACATTATTTGGATTATCTGGGTTTCTCTGACATATAACCTGATACCTCCTCGAGATCGCGGTTTTCATCAATCATTGGCATTTTTTATGCCCGCATATGGGAGAGATTCTGGACATTGAGGGAAGTTTCACAGCCTATTTCTATTATTGATGGTTAGATATTATTGTTGAATAAGGTCACTTGGTATATATACAGTATATATTCAGTATTGTGGTATATGGTATTGATTATTGAAATATATATTAGTCATTAATCTGAAAACGTTATAAGACTTTCATTGAGAAGTGTGTGCGCTCAAAATATTAGCATTTCTTTCATTGTGTTTCAATACACAGGGTAATGAAATAGACCCAACACCTGCTAATTATCCCCAAAAAGGAGAATCCCTTTCCTCCTGCATTTCACTCATGTAAAACAAACAAAATAAATGGAATAGGGACATGTACATAGCAAGCCAAGATTGCCTATGAAATGTACAGCATATACTCTTGTACACATTGAGAAATCTTAGTCAAAAATTGACCCAAAAACCAGGATTGACTTTTGAATGGTCCAAGGACACATCAGGGCTGTGCCATTGCATCACCACCATCAAGCAGCTCTCTTCCAGAGACTCACTGGTGACATTTCTGGTCATGTGGCATCACACCTGAAAATTACATAACCAGAATTGCCACATTGTCAACCAATCTCTGTGAGAGAGCTGATTGCTAGTGCCAATGCAGTGGTGGGTCCATTGGCAATGTGGACAGCGGATTGAGGATGAAGATCCAGAGAAATTCCCATGTTTCCTTGACATGAAATAATGACTTGATGCAGTTGTTGGCTGCAAATCTAACCCTGCATCATGTGGACACCCTGCAGCAGCTGAGCAATGAATGCACTTATTTTTGTCATATTTACATGGCTATAAATCCCAACAGCAGCAACAACACACAAGCGGCAAGGCAAGCTGCCCAGGCAGACAGGCACGGCAGGGCAGGCAAGAGCCCTTCTTCTCTGCTTGCTTGCTTGCCCACCATCCTCTTCTTCCAACCTCCCTTCAACACAACCTTCCTTCCCTTTGTCTTTCCCTTCTCCCTTCCCCCTTCCCTTCCAGGCTCTGAATGAGCCTCTGAGCCATGTGTTACCCCAAAACTTGTCCCCTGATTGGCTGGGAGGCAAGGAACCTCCCAGCATGCAAGCCGTTTGCCTTCCAGCAGGCCTAGTGGAGGGCTGAAAATACGCTGAATTGTTTCCGACTCACTTCATGAGTTGTAACAAAAAATGGCGGAAAAAGCTTCGGAAGGGCAAAGGGACTTCTGGGTTTAAAAAAAAGCTTTGATGTCGCTTCGAAAAGATCATTTTAACGAAATTATTACGAGCAACGAGTTATCCGACGCGACTCTACCCATGCCTAGTATATAACTTAGAGCAGTGTTTCCCATGTGCCGTGAGCGATCATCAGGTGTGCCGTGGGAAATTGGCACTCTCCCCCCTCCTAGCAGCCCCCTCACAGGTTTCCAAGAAACAAATTGAGCCTCTCAGCTTGGAAATGTTTTTCTTTGCTATTTTACTGGATTTTTGAGAGTCCCCCAAGGAACCGTTTATAACAGCTTCATGACATCCATAGTTAACTGGAAGCAAGTTTCACTCAGGGTGAAATTTCACAAAGGTCTGGAGAACAAGCTCTATGAGGAGCGGCTTGAAGAGCTGGGCATGTTTAGCCTGAAGAAGAGAAGGCTGAGAGAAGACATGATAGCCATGTATAAATATGTGCAAAGAAGTAATATATATGTTGTGTTCATTGAAACAGGTCCAGATTTCACACTGAGTGTATATATACATTTAAAAACATATTAACTATCTGTATTACTGTGTTAGAGTGTCATTTTGTGTCATTTTGGTTGGTGGTGTGCCCCAGGATTTTGCAAATGTAAAAAAATGTCCCATGGCTCAAAAAAGGTTGAAAAACACTGACTTAGAGCAAGTCCTATTTTCCTTCACAACAATTTATGTGGCCTTAGAAGGGATACATATTTTTATATTAAAAATGAATATATCTGCTTTGAATATGAAACAAAATCTCAATATATTTTGTGTATTCTCTGTGTTGGAGACGCATGTACTGCTCTCTCTCTCTCTTTTTGCCAACAACTCTCTACAACAGGGCTGTCCAACTGGCGGCCCGGGGGCCGTTTATGGCCCCCCAGCCCCTTCCCTCTGCCCCCCCTAAGCTTTTTAATAAAAAATAAAAATTGAAAAATAAAATAAATAATACAAATTAAAAAAATACCTACTTCCGGGTTCGGAGCAAGTATCGCGAGAATACACAATCCACACGGGATTTCGCTGTCAATGCGAGATCACGCCGGCGTTGACAGCGAAATCCCGTGTGGATTGCGTATTCTCGCGATACTCTTTGGCTATTCTACTACTGGATCGCTGAGGCCCACAGACGCAATTACGACCTTCTTCGACTCAGTCGGACGTCGCCTCTCTCATCGTCTGGGTCCTCCTGGATCCTGCGCGGTTGGAAAAGGTAGCTGAAGCAGGGGCTCCTCATTCCCTTCCCCATCTCCTCATGTATTAAATATAAAATTAAATATATTTAAAGATGAAATAAGGGAGATGGGATACAATAAGGGGAGGGAGGATGGAATTAAATATATTTAATATTAAATTAAAATCAGGGGAGAGGGGAGGATGGAATTAAATATATTTAATATTAAATTAAAATAATTTAATATCTTATCCCTGCATGTTATCTCAGTAAATTTGACTGTATGGATGCCCCTTTTGAATGCCCACCCTGCATTTTATCTCAGTAAAAGATTATATTTGACTGTATGCATGCAGGGGCGGGGGTGGGGTGGGGCGGAGCTGGGGGAGAGGGCGGAGCCGGGGGCCGGGAGGGGGTGGAGCTGGGGCAGGGAGGGGGCGGAGGCAGACCCTTGGGCCCCCCAGGTCATCAGTGACCGGAATTCAGGCCCCTGGGCCGGTAGAAGTTGGACAGCCCTGCTCTACAGGAATAATTATGCATCTTATGCTGACCTGAAGCATTATCCTTCTTGAATTTTTCCCCTTGGTCCCAACATGCAAATCTCCACAGAATGCTACATGGAGACTATTATTAAGGACTTTCATTTAACTGCCTAAGCTTTCAAGTTAATGCAATAAGACGGAATTGCTTCTCGCAGTACAAAAATCTAGAACTTGCAAAGGAATACAATAACCTTTTATGTTAACCTTGATAAGCGTTCAGTCTCCCCGTGCAAAACATGAGTTGTTGAAATTGGAAAAAAAAACCCTAAGATATTCACCAAGTCCTAGGGAATGAGTCTTTAAGGATTTAAAACTGAAATGGTTTGGACACAGGTAAAAGAGGTTCTGTCAATTAGAGCAAAGTGTGCTCTAATCTTAGACCCTTCAATACTGGTAATCCCGGCCAGGTGCGACCTTGAAGGCTGGAGCAGTGCAGAGAGAGCCTTGAGCTATGGGCCACACCACACCAACATGGGAAGCACTGCCTTGTGTTATGCTGACTCAGGGAGAGATGACTGAGCAGCCATTGGACGATTGGGCTTATGACATTAACTCTGTGACCCCTGGGGTCATGCCCCAATGGACTACTGGGATTGCTGAATCATTTGGATCTGATGCAACCTCTGTTAAGCATTGCATGCTAGGGGGGTTGGGTCTTTGGGATGATGGACAGATGGTGGAGGCGGAGACTGTATATAAACTGTGTTGGGGGCGGGGTGAAGCCAGATCTGGCTTCACAGGCAATGATACCTGGAATAAACTTGTAGGATCAAGCTGCTGTTTGTGCGTCGTCCTTACAGAGGTCTTTTCAAGAAAATCCAGCGTTCATTACAGAAAAGCCAGATCTCATCAAAAAAGCCTATCATGGAGAAATCCATCGAGGGCTTATCCAGTGAGATGCCATCCGCAAAGTCCAGACCCATGATGGAGGTGGAATGGGTGAGTCCTGAGGAGTTCTGGGACAGTGACTCGGATGAGGGACGATTCGTGGGCCCCAAGTGAGGTGGAGCAGCAGCAGGCTAGAAGGATCCTGCAAGGCTTGTTCCCTCATTGGGTGATGGAGGAATCGTGGAGAGGCCCCTTCTTGGGAGAAGGAGGAGGAAGATGCGCCCAGAGAACCGGAGGAGCGCAGGAGCGCTTGCCAGGCGGTGGAGCACAGGAGTGCTCTTCTGGTGCGTGCCAGGGATGGTCAGGTGGACCTGGCAGAAGAGGGGAAGAGACCCCAGAACCTGAGTTAGCCAAGGTGACTGTGCCAAGAGAAGGGCCAGTTTGGAAGGCTGAAGAGACTGGGCAGGAGAGAGCTCAGTTTCCCATAGGGACCAGAGATGAGGCGGTCCGGGAAGGCAGCAAATTTGTTGGAGGCTGCAAGTGTTGCAGAAAGCTCTTCGTTGTGGGCATCACGATGTGAATGAACTGGAGAAGGAGATGGAGGTGATACTGGAGAGAGTGGGTAGGCTCCAGGAATGGATGGATCTCACAGACGAAGAGGGTGGACGCTTTGATGATGCCGAAGAAGAAGTCCAGCCAGAGGCAGGGAAAAGGTATGAAGCTGTTTTACCAGAGAAATTTGTGTGGACGGCCGAAAATACTGAAGAGTGCCATGCGGAGATGGAAGTCAAGCCTCCTGTAGGAGAAACTGCAGAGGAATGCCTGTCCTTTGAAGTCCCCGGTCGGCAGTAAGGGGGAAAGCGAGACTGCTTTAACTTCAGAGGCTGCATTACCGGAGAGGAAGAAAGGAGAAGAGAGTCCCTTTCGCACGATGGAAGGAATGTTGGAGCCAGGGAGTGGGCAAGAGGCTTCTTGTGTTGTGGAAGAAAAGGAGGAACCCTTCCTGCAAAGTGTTGGAATTGCGATTGCCTGGTCTGCAACGTTACTTTTTCTGGGCTTGGAAGGTGGGAGTGCAGCAGAAAGAGGCCAGGTTCTTTGTGCAGAAAAGCTGTTCTCTGAAGTGGTGGAGGAAGATCAGTCTGGCAAAGTTACAGAGATGATTAAGCTGCGAAAGATAAGATTGGAGTGCTGCCCAGCCTGGAAAGTGAAAACCAAGAAAGGAGGAAGTGTGGGGAAGGCTTCTTGGCTGGAGAAGTTTGAAAAGTGGCCCGGAGGTGTTGAAGAGAGAAGGGAAGTGAAGCCTGTTCCCATTACTATGGAGCCTGGCCAAGGTGATTCCTCCCTAGAAGCAAGCCAACCTCTGGAGTGTGGCGAGACTCTTTGTGAGCTGGAGGTCCCGGAGGGAGGTGAGCTGGAATGCAAGAGTGATGGGCCGGCTGTGTTAGCAAAGCAACATGCTGAAGTGGAGGAGGCTGATTATGCTTTGAAGGAAAAGGAGTTGCCGGGATCCAAGGCTTCGGAGGAGAGTGTTGCTGTTTTGGCGTTGGCTGAGGAGGAAGAGCTATGGAAGGTGGCTTCTTCAGTAGAAATGCCAGTCGAGTGTCAAGTAGCAGATATTCTTCAGGAGGAGCCAGAGGTAGCCGGGAGAAGTGGAGCTGTGGAGTTGCTAAGCGGAGATTTCCAGTGCGGGTCAGCTGTGGAAAAGGTGAACGAGCAGTTGGCGAGATCCCGGATGGCTGATCCTGTTCTGAGTATAACCCTATGGTTATTTGGTCACTCGGGGGGTAGTTGGAATCAGGGGATGTTGGAACATGTTGTTCCAGAGAAGATTTTGGTGCCTGAACTATGGAAGAAACCCTTTGATTTTGGCAATGTGCTGAACTTGGGTTTGGTGCTGAACTATGGAAGAAACCCTTTGATGAACTTGGCAATGTGCTGAACTTGGGTTTGGTGCTTGAACTATGGAAGAAACCTCTTGATGAACTTTGCAATGTACTGAACTTGAAACTTCTAAAAATTGAATTGCATTCTAGCCTGTTGGTTATGATTGAGGTAACTTTGGGAGGTGGCATGGTGAAAGGAATGTTTATATGTTGCCTAATTGTGGTCTTTTGGGGAGAGAAAGTGTTCTGGAAAGCAGATGTAACATGAACGGGATACTAGGCTTAGATCAGACAGGAATTGATGGTGCAGAACTGGGATTATATGACACTGGGATTTTGTATATTAGATAAAGTAATGTGCCTAATGTATTTTATAGAATGCATTTAAATGCTTATGTCTCATTTATTTTTGGAGGGATTGTTGTGTTGAGTTAGGGATGTTGGTGATGTTTATGTAATGCTCTCATGTCTTAGAAATGTTAAATGGGGTAGGTATTATGTATGTATATTTTATGTTCGTGTTAGAGGTATGTTCCCGAGATTTAGAAGGATGGATACAGCCTTTGTTGGGATCTGCAATGAGGTTAAGGTGGCAGGATGGTTGTGTTGGTAGAGGATAGGTTTTGGAGTTGATTTGGTGATAGTATGCCTCCTGTTGAATTGGCCAGGAGGAGGGTATTTCGAGTTAGAGTAGCTATTAGGTATAGGGGTTGGTGATGCGCAGATGGCCGTGCCTGCGTTTGGTATTGGAATATTCAGTTTAGAGGATAGGTTTTAGAGTTAGATTAGAAGTTGTGGTGTTATTAGTGTTTTAACTTTGATTGTGGCATATGGATAAGTTATAAAGAGTTTGTGGTGCCTTCCTTGAGAAGAGGGGTTGGCGAGACTGCCCAGTTGATTTGTTCCTGGGTTGTTGTGTTGATTTAGGTGTGTGGGTGTTCATCGCTTGGTTGGATGGTTGATTTCAATGCGATGGTTAGGATGAGCTAGAAGGGGTGTTATAGTTTTCCTAGGTGCGTTTCCCTGTGTGAGGGGGTGTTATAGGTTGTTCAGTAGAATTAAGTGCTAGGATTGTGTGTTAGAATTGACATTGGATGTGTGGATTTTATGTAGATGTTCCCTTGTGTGGGAGCAGATGATGGATGGAGGGTTTAGATGACTGAGTTTGGTCGCAGGGGAGATTGGTATGTGCCTCTTGATAAGGTAGCAAGGGTATGAGATTTCTGTTAATAGAGTACTTGACACAGTTGAGTGATCCTGTGTGGCTGGTTGAATAGTTAAAGTTTGTTTGTAGTAGTGATTCATGGTGGTCCTAGGCCTCGTGGCTGGGTGCCAAGAGGAGTTAGGTCAAAGGATAGTTTGGGAGAAGTGTGGATGTTCATTCATTTAGTGTTTATTGTGCGGAAAGTTGTAATTTGGATTATAGTGTGACCTCCTGCTTGTGCAGTGGGGAGTTGAGTTTCCCAAGTGCCTTCTGCCAGGGTAGTGATAGTTTCCCAGTAAGGGTAGTGGGTTTCTGTTGTGTGCCTTCTGTTGGGGTGAAGTAGGATAGTGTAGGCTGCAGTAAGGGTAGTGGGTTTCTGTTGTGTACTTGCAGTTGAGTTGGTCCTGTGTTGAATGTAAGAGTTGAGAGTTGGTTTTTCTGCCTTCTGCAAGGGCAGTAGGATAGTGGGTTCTTTTGGGTATTCGCTGGGCACAGTTGAATTGGTCCTGTGTCGCAGGTGAGGATGTGGTATATTAGAGGTTTTGGTTTTGAAAGAATGTTTGGATGCAGATGTTCCTGCCTGCATTCTGGTGGCAGTTAGTGGTTATTGGGAGTTATGAGCTGTAGAATCCTGATTGTGTGTGATAGGGATGGTGGTGTAATTTTGTCCCTGAGGCCTCCTGCTTTGGGCAGTAGAGGATTTTGAGAGTTATGGGACTTGGAGTGTTGATTGTGTGGTAGTAGGTGCGCAGTTGATTTGTTCCTGTGCATTGGACTGTGGGGATTTGTAGTAATAAGTGGTTGCATGGGAAGTGTGGTTCTGTGATCCCTTTTGCTATGGTAGTAAAGGGATGGGGGGTGTTTTAGGTTTTAGTAAGTGAGGGGTAGAATTTAACCTTGAACAAGCTGAGCGTTTGGTAGAGATGTGCCTGGTTATCTGAGTGTGGGGGGAGTTCCGGGTTTATTTAAGATATGGACAGCAAGGCTTTGTTCTAGTGGGTAGATTGTGGAGCAAGGTCTTGATTTTTGTGTTTGGTGTTAGAATAGGATTTAGATGATAAGTTAAGTGGTATGTTCAAATCCTCTTTCTCTCAGGGGGGAGGAGAGAGGGTATTTTGTAAGGTTCTGTCAATTAGAGCAAAGTGTGCTCTAATCTTAGACCCTTCCAATACTGGTAATCCCGGCCAGGTGCGACCTTGAAGGCTGGAGCAGTGCAGAGAGAGAGCCTTGAGCTATGGGCCACACCACACCAACATGGGAAGCACTGCCTTGTGTTATGCTGACTCAGGGAGAGATGACTGAGCAGCCATTGGACGATTGGGCTTATGACATTAACTCTGTGACCCCTGGGGTCATGCCCCAATGGACTACTGGGATTGCTGAATCATTTGGATCTGATGCAACCTCTGTTAAGCATTGCATGCTAGGGGGGTTGGGTCTTTGGGATGATGGACAGATGGTGGAGGCGGAGACTGTATATAAACTGTGTTGGGGGCGGGGTGAAGCCAGATCTGGCTTCACAGGCAATGATACCTGGAATAAACTTGTAGGATCAAGCTGCTGTTTGTGCGTCGTCCTTACAGAGGTCTTTTCAAGAAAATCCAGCGTTCATTACAATTCAATGCTAACATTTAAAATCTAAAAGCATCATAAATTTACAATTAAATACAATACAATAAATACATTTAAAAAGCCTTTCGCCAAAGTAAAATCAAGTCCAACTTAACCCATACATTTGGTCTGTATCAAGTGGTTAGTGACTTTAGTCGCTTCGCGATCTCCTCCTTCATTCTGCGAAGGCCTCATTGCACAGCCACATTTTCACCCACTTCCTACAAGTCAGGAGGGAGGGGGCGGATCTAATTTCAATTGGGAGGGAATTCCACAGCCGGGGGGCCACCACGGAAAAGGCCCTGTCCCTCGTCCCCACCAGGCATGCCTGCGAAGGTGGTGGGATCAAGAGCAGACGATCTTAGCACTTTTGACGGTTCATAGGGGAGAATACGTTCGGACAGGTAAACTGGGTCAGAACTGTATAGGGTTTTGTAGGTCAACACCAACACTTTGAATTGTGCTCGGAAGCAAATTGGCAACCAGTGGAGCTGGCGCAACAGGGGAGTTGTGCACTTCCTGTACCCCGCTCCCGTTAGTAGTCGGGCTGCTGCACGCTGGACTAATTGCAGCTTCCGGGCAGTCTTCAAAGGCAACCCCACGTAGAGAGCATTGCAGTAGTCTATACAGGATGTAACCAGAGCATGGACCACCGTGGCCAAGTCTGACTTCCCAAGATACAGGCGCAGCTGGCGCACAAGCCTGAGCTGTGCAAAAGCTCCCCTGGCCACCGCCGAGACCTGGGGTTCCAGGCTCAGCGATGAGTCCAGGATCACTCCCAGACTGCGAACCTGTGCCTTCAGGGGGAGTGTAACCCCGTCAAGCACAGGCTGTAACCCTATACCCTGTTCGGCTTTACGACTGACCAGGAGTACCTCTGTCTTATAGGAATTGGATCCCATGATTCCTGGTGTTCAGCATTCAGACCACTTCTAACATGTTAGCTCTCCATTTAATCTTTACTTAAAAGTATGTTAAACCTACATATATGTCTTTGAAAATATTCTGTCAGAGTTTTGGCACACCCAGCTCAGTATTTTGGAGGTGGCTCTTTAAGATACCCAGCAGAGGTCTTTTCAAGCATGACCCCTACCTGAGAAAATTTAAAATTAAGGATAGGAAAAATGTGACTTGCCAAATAATATTAGATCATAACTCCCATTATCCCCTTTAGTTGGCTCATCTGACCAGATTGGATAGGTTGCATGTGATCACCTGGTGGGTCTTTTTGATATGTGGAAATTGGATCACATCAGATCAAGTCCAATGAAGATGTCACATGTATAAAATCAATCATCAATCAATCAATCTTATTACTTGCTTAGTCGCCCTCCACCAACGATGCTCTGGGCGACTTACAGAATAAATCAATAAAACACTTAAATTATCATTAAAACCACTAATCAAACACTCTGCCAAAGAGCCAAGTCTTCAGTGCGACAGTAAAACATCTCAATTCACGCATGGCTCGGATGTCAAGTGGCAGAGAGTACCACAGTTTTGGGGCCGCGGCTGAGAAAGCTCTCCGCCTAGTGACCTCCAGGCGGATTTCTCTAGGTCCCGGTATATATAGGAGATTCTCTTGAGAAGATCGAGGTGACCACTGGGGTTGATGGGGGAGAGACGGTCTCTAAGATACGTCGGCCCCTGGCCATATAAGGTCTTAAACATTAGTACCAACACCTTGTAGGAGATCTGGAATTCGATCGGTAGCCAATGCAGCTGACACAGGATAGGTGTTATATGACACCCCACAGGAGTTCCGGTAAGAAGCCTGGCAGCTGCATTTTGAACTATACGAAGTTTCCGGGTCACTGACAAAGGAAGACCAACGTAAAGAGCATTACAGTAGTCCAGTCTCGAGGTGACCATGGCATGGTCCACTGTGACCAAGGCCTCCCCGGAAAGATAGGGTGCCAGCTGCCTGGCCTGGCGAAGATGGAAAAGGCCTGGGCCTCCATCGATAGCAAGGTGTCCAAAATGACACCTAGGCTTTTCACAGTGGCCGATGGAGCAAGAGGCTCACTGTCGAGGGTAGGCAGCGAGCACTCCACTCAAAAACAATGGGGTCAGTCCCGAACTTTTTAGGAGCTCTGAAGCAACCTGTGATTTTTCATATGCCAGATTAATGGCTGGGAGGTGGCTAAGTGTCACACCGGGAAGTGGCGCAGCTGGCTAAGTGTCAGCTGCATAAGATCTCTCTGACCTGTAGGTCATGAGTTCGAGGCCTGCCCGGGTCGGGGTGGGTGCCCGACCTTAAGTGTAGCCTGCTGTCGACCTTTGCAGCCCGAAAGACAGTTCATTTGTCAAGTAGGCGATAAAGGTACCACATTAAGTGGGGAAGCAAATTCGGACTGAATTATGAGGCCATAAAGAACTCTAGGAATCGCTGAAGGAATGCGGAAGAACACCAAGGAAAGCTGGAAAATGCTGAGAGAGATGAGGAGTGCGTCAGCTCCCCCTGGTGGCCAGAAATTTCCAGAAGTTTGCCAGAAGTTTGCACCTTTGTTCGTCTTTGTTCATCTATGTTCGTCAATATATGTATACTAGCTGTACCCGGCACGCGTTGCTGTGCCCTTTTTAGGAGATGCGAGAAAGTCCAATCATCCACGGTGTGCCCTCCTCTAAACTGCAGTTGGATGGAGTGTGGGTCATGGGGGGCATGGTGTGCCAAGTTGGTCTTTATTGGTCTTGGTTCTGGGCCACAGTGGTCTGTGGGGAATGATGGGTTTTGAAGTACTACAAAACCCATTTTCCATGGTGGTACTTCAAGTCCCATCATGCATGGTCAGGGCTCTGTGTGCCAAGGTAGGTTACTGTAAATTCAGGCCATACACAATGTCCCATGAGCTGAGGCCTCGTTAGGAACAGCAAGTTAATGAAGCCTTACTGTCAATTCAGGCCATACACAATGTCCAATGAGCTGAGGCCTAGGCGGGAGAATCAAGTTAATGAAGCCTTACTGTCAATTCAGAGCGTAAACAGCTTCCCAGTAAGTGAGGGCTAGTTAGGGAAATCAAGTTAATGAAACTGTCAATTTAGAGCGTAAACAGCTTCCCAGTAAGTGAGGGCTAGTTAGGGAAATCAAGTTAATGAAGCCTTACTGTCAATTTTGGGCGTGGTCTGTGATTTTGGGGTGTAAATTTTTGGTTGGAAGTGATTTGGGTGTTTGTTGGGGGATTGGCTCAGGCCTTTTCCTTATTCTGTTTTGGCAGTTTATTATGGATCGGAATTTTCATGTTGGCTGGCCAGTGCAGCAGTTATGCAAATCCGCCCTTATTGGCAGCCAATCATGTTGTTCAGAATGTAGAGGCTGGGTGAGTCTTTGGCTGCCCCGGAGGATGCTGGTAAATGTAGTTTTATTTTTATTCGTTGTTTTGGGGGCCTTTTAGGTTTGGGGGGGAGTTTCTTTGCTACAAACGTACCTTGCTTGAGGCCTATTTCTGTTGGCAAGTATTGTGTTTCTGCGTTGTATGGTTTCTTTGTTTGAGGTATACATCACATGACGTGAACCCATTTATATAATAGATGTTGAACTGCAGGGATTGTCTGCAAGTATATGTACTGTAATCTGCTCTGAGTCCCCTTCAGGGTGAGAAGAGCGGAATATAAATGAAGTAAATAAATAAATACATAAATAAAACTTCTAGTGCAGTCTTAGCTGTATGTTGTGTGGACTTCTTACAGAGGGTTTGAGTTGAATGTGTTTTATTTAGCCATGTAGATACAACCCTAGTGCTACTAATAATAAAATAAGGGCAGGTAAGGGAAACGGGATGAAAGTGTATTAAATTATTCATGGTGCGTGAAAGAAAGTATGGGAAAAAATCTTCTTTCTGGTAATACAAGAACCCAGGGAGTCGAGGAAGAATCATGAGGGATAAAAGAAAATAGTTCTTTATACATCAGATGGTTACACTATGGAATTCACTAGCAAGATGTAGTATTGGCTGACAACAACTTGATTGGCTTTAAGAAGATATTGCACTGGACATGTCCATGGAGGATAAGTCTATCAATGTCTATTAGTGTATTGTACATCTATTCCCTCCAGTACCGGGGGAAATGCCTCTGAATACTTGTTGCTAGGGAACATGAGCACGAGGGTCCTATTGCAGTCATGTCCTGTCTCTCGACCTTCATTTGGAAACGAGCCGGTAAATGCAGGGAAAGAATCCTGGACAGAGATCGACAAGTTCATCTAAAAGGGTTTGTGTGTTTAGTTCATTGTGAATTAAATATTTAATTCAATTACATTTATGTTAGAAAGGGAAACTATTAACTATTAAAGCTATATTAAATTGCCAATTTAGAATTCAGTTAAAAACCCTACCAGAATGAAACCTAAAATTGCTATCCATAATTTTCCGAGGTGTTCTTTTTCTGAGCTTGAGAGAGAAGGCATTGACTACATGGGGTTTTTTTTTGTTGAAAACCTAATTTTCAACTAACTTGCAATTGAGGGATTTATTATTATTATTATTATTTATTAAATTTATTAGTCGCCACTCCCATATGGCTCGGGGCGACTTACAAAGTTCAAGTTCACTGGACCTGACCAGTAGGAACGATACACCAACAGCAATACTTAATATAAAAGAAAAACAGTGCATTAAACAAATGCTAAACAACAATATAACAATTACTAAGTTTCTAGAATTAACTAATTATTACAGATTATTACGCCAATTACAAGTTACAGACTACCTGTCACCAAGGAGGCTGTCCAGACTTTGAACCGGTGCTTGGCTGCTGTGTCGGACTGGATTAGGGCTAGCAAATTGAAACCGAATCCAGACAAGACAGAGGTCTTCCTGGTCAGTCGAAAGGCCGAACAGGGCATAGGATTACAGCCTGTGTAGGACGGGGTTACACTCCCACTGAAGACGCAGATTCGCAGCTTGGGAGTGATCCTGGACTCATCACTGAGCCTGAAACCCCAGGTCTCGGCGGTGGCCAGGGGAGCTTTTGCACAGTTAAGACTCATGCGTCAGCTGAGCCCGTACCTTGGAAAGTCTGATCTGGCTACGGTCGTCCACGCTCTGGTCACATCCCGAATAGATTACTGCAACACACTCTACGTGGGGCTGCCTTTGAAGACAGTTCGGAAGTTGCAGCTAGTCCAACGGGCGGCAGCCAGATTACTAACCGGAGCTACATACAGGGAGCATACCACCCCCCCCCCTGTTGTGTCAGCTCCACTGGCTGCCTATCCACTTCCGAGCTCAATTCAAAGTGCTGGTTTTGACCTTTGAAGCTCTATACGGTTCTGGCCCAGCTTACTTGTCCGAACGCATCTGCTGCTACGTCCCACCTCATAATTTAAGATCAGCTGGGGAGGCCCTGCTATCTCTCCCGCCAACTTCTCAAATCAGGTTTGTGGGGACGAGAGAGAGGGCCTTCTCGGTGGTGGCTCCCCGTCTGTGGAATGTGCTTCCATGCGAAATGCGCTCAACCCCATCCCTCCTGGCATTCAGGAAAAAAGTGAAATCGTGGCTCTGGGACCAGGCTTTTGCACACCAGCACAAGGCAGCATTTTAGATTGCAATTATAATTGGTAAGTTGATGGTTATGACTCAATGCTTATATGGTGGACGGAACTTTGTTTTTAACTTAATTGTATGTGTATTATGTGTTAATGCTAACTGTATTTTAATCCAGAATGTCTATGGTTTTATATTGTATTTATATTGTGTATCGGCATTGAATTGTTGCCTTTTGTGAGGCCGCTCTGAGTCCCCCCTCGGGGGTTGAGAAGAGCGGGGTAGAAATGATGTAAATAAATAAATAAATAAATATTGTGTGTTGTCTCAGCCATGTGGGGTCTACATGCAAAGAAGACTATCCTCTACTTCAGTGTTACTCCACCTTCTTAATACCGCAACACCTTAATACAGTTCTTCATGCTGTGGTGACCGCCAACCATAAAACTATTTTCGTTGCTATTTCATAACTGCATTTTTGCTCCTGTTATGAATTATCATGTAAATATCTGATGTGCAGGATGTATTTTCATTCACTAAACCAAATTTGGCACAAATACCCCATATGCCCAAATTTGAATACTGGTGGGGTTGTGAGAGATTGATTTTGTCATTTGGGAGTTGCAGTTATTGTAGTTCACCTACAATAAAAAGAGCATTCTGAACACCACCAATGATAGAATTGGGCCAGACTTCCCACACAGAACTCCCATGACCAACATATTATTCTGTGTTTTCTGATGGTCTTTGGTGACCCATCTGACATGCCCTCATGACCCCCATAGGGGTCCTGGCCCACAAGTTGAGAAACACTGCTCTACCTGTTGGTATAAACCACTGATTCTCAAAGTGGGTGGTACCGCCCTCTAGTGGGCGGTGAGGTGATCCAAGGGGGCGATGGGAGGCTCTGGGGAATTTGGGGGAGGTGAACCCCTTTAAGGGGGCGGTGAATGATTCGGGGTTCTGTGTGCCAAGTTTGGCTCAATTCCATTGTTGGTGGAGTTAAAAATGCTCTTTGATTGTAGGTGAACTATAAATCCCAGCAACCACAACTCCCAAATGAGAAGGGCTATTTTCTCTAAACTACACCAGTGTTCAAATTTGGGGATATTGAGTACGTATTTGTGTCAAATTTCATCCAAATCCATAATTGTTTGGGTTCATACTGCATTCCAAATGTAGGTGAACTACATCTCCCCTAAGTCACTGGCAATTCCTCCAAAACCCCTCCAGTATTTTCTGTTGGTCATGTGGGTTCTCTGTGCCAAGTTTGGTCCAGTTCTGTAATTTGTGGGTGTCTCAGTGGTCTGTGGAAGTTAGAGCTGAATCGATTGAAGGTACTGCAAGTCCCATCATCCGTTGTCCATACTCCCCCAAACATATTGTTTTTGTGATTAATCACTATGCTGTAATTATGTTCAATTTTTTAACAATGAAAATACATCCTGCATATTAGATATTTGCATTAGAATTCGTAAGAGTAGCAAAATTATTTATGAAGTAGCAACGAAAATATGGTTGGGGTCACCACAACATGAGGGACCTTATTTAGGGATCACGGCATTAGAAAGGTTGAGAACCACTGCATTAATACATATAGCTTTCTGTTTAATTGCTATTAATTTTTTTAAAAAAATAATTTCTAGGGGGGCACTGAGTAAAACAATTTCTGGAAAGGGGGCGGTAGGCGAAAAATGTTTGGGAGCCACTGGTTTAAACATATTGTTTTTAAAATGTTTAACTATTAGCTCTGAAATTAACTTAACAATAAGTGAATGAAGCAATATGAACTTGAATCAATTAAGTTTAAGATATTTTCCCATTTTAGTTATACAGTTTTTCACTTATAATTGATAATTTAAACCCAGGATTAGTGAAGTTTCTGCTATGATCAAATATGGTTAATTTTATGTTCGGGAGCCCTGTAAAATTCTGTGACTGAGACAATGTAAGTGCATGACAAAGACTTAATCTGGAAGTTGTGTAGAAGGATCAGATAAAGGTTAATTTCAGGGAAGAGTCAATGTCCTTTCAGGATTGTGTGTGTGTCAGAAGCGAATTGAGAAACTGCAAGTTCCTAGTTCTAACAGACCTCACAACCTCTGAGGATGCTTGTCATAGATGCAAGGAGGAGAATGCCTCTACAGTGATTTTCAACCAGTGTGCCGCGGAACACTAGTGTGCCATGAGAGATCATCAGATGTGCCGTGGGAAATTATTTTCAAACTTCATTCATATATAAACTATAATGTGCATCTGTCCCTTTAAGAAATGGAACCATAGCACTCTCGCGTCACCTAAGAAGTGGCGCGAGAGTGCTATGGTTGCGCCATCTTGGATTCGCTCAGACGCGGCTAAATAAACAAAGTTAGAGTTAGTGCTGCAGCTGCGCATTAAGGGACAGTGTCAATTTGGAATCACAGCAAGACAAATGAGTGAAACTGACAGCTGTTGAGCAAGAGTTTCATGTGTGTCTTTCTACCATTACTGCCAGGATATCTATTTTGTGTTCATGGAAACAGGCCCAGGTTTCACACTAATGAGTGTATAAATACATTAAAAAACATATTAACTATATGTATTACTGTGTTAGAGTGTCATTTTGTGTCATTTTGGTTGGTGGTGGGCCCCAGGATTTTGTAAATGTAAAAAATGTGCCACAGCTCAAAAAAGGTTGAAAATCACTGCTCTAGAACATGGCCATATAGCCCCCCCAAAACCCTACAACAACCGCAAATTAGTTCTGGTGTGAGAGGATTGGCAGTCTGCAAGGATGTTGCCCAAGGGATGCCCAGATATTTTTGATGTTTTACCATCCTTGTGGGAGACTTTTCTAATGTCCCCAAATGGGGAGCTGGAGCTGACAGAGGGAGCTTAACCCGCTCTCCCTGGATTAAACTCGTGTGTCCCGCTGGCACATGGGTTTAACCCATTGCACCATCTGGGGCTTTGTTGCACCTCAGACCTCGGACAGCCCCCCCTAGATCACACACACCAGGCAGATGCAATAAATGTACTTTTATTTAGAATAAAGAATAGTCCAAAATGGAAAGATGAAACGGTGATTCAATAGTCCCAAAAGTAAATCCAAAATAGTCATAAGAACTGGCAAGACAAACCGACTTGCATCAAAACAAAACAAGAATATGAAGGCAAGGCAAACCGCTCCTGCGGTCAATGTGAACTTAGAGTCCTGGATCTTGAACCTTCCAAGCTGAACGTAGCTTCAGGTCTGACTAGAATCCCCTGGGCACAATCTAATAAAGAGAACTACTTTCTATGTGACCAGCGCACCCCCTTTCTCAAATTTCAATCTTTCCTGGAAGATAAGATGCTAGCTCTCCTGTCAAATTCCTCCTCATTAGAAGGCCCAGGTGCACTGCTATCTTGCTGGGAAACTTGGTCTTCCCTAGCCTCGGAATGTGCATCTGGCAAAGGACTGAAGAAGCCCTTGTGAGAATCAAGGTTGCTGGGCCTCTCACTGTCTACTTCAGAACTAAATTCCATGAAGTCATCATTATCCTCAACTTCAGGCCCATATCCCTGTAGGCATCCATCATCCCAGGCTATTTCTTCATCTGCAGACCCGTATCCATCTGGCAACCCATCATCCCTGATCTGATCAGCTGGGACCCCCGAAGTCTGTCCATGACCACTAGGCGGATGGTTGAGTTAGAAGCCAGAGGAGATGCAGGTGAAACATCAGGAGAAAATGCTGCTACAACCACACAACATCCCAGTGATTCCGGTCGTGAAAGCCTTAGACCAGTGTTTCCCAACCAGTGTGCCGTGGCACACTAGTGTGCTGTGAGCGATCATCAGGTGTGCTGTGGGAAATTGGAACCTCCTATCCCCTTCCTTCCCCCTCCTGCCAAACACTTTTTCTTCTCCACTCGGGCTCCCTTCTTCCCAGCCTCACGCTGCGTGCTTTGCCTCGCTTTGCTCACGCTGCTGCTTCTGCGGGAGGGGGGAGGGAGGAAGACATGACCCGTGTGGACGCTACTGCACAGACTCGCCACACGTCTTCCTCCCTCCCCTCCACAGTGCTCTCTGGATATAGGTGAACTACAACTCCAAAACTCAAGGGAAATGCCCTCCAAACTCTTATCGTATTTTCTCTTGGTTATGGTAGTTCGTGGGAAGTTTGATTCCATTCCATCATTGGTGGAGTTCAGAATGCTCTTTGATTGCGGGTGAACTATAACTCCCAGCTGTTGAGCAAGACCTTCATGTGTGTCTTTCTGCCATTCCTGTCAGGATATCTATGTTGTGTTCATCGAAACAGGCCCAGGTTTCACACTGAGTGTATAAATACATTTATAAACATATTAACTATATGTATTACTGTGTTAGAGTCCATGCATTGGGAAGGCCCGCCTCCCTTTCCCCAAGTAGAGACCTCCTCTTGCCTCCTGGGGGTTCTGTGTGGGAAGTTTGGCCCAGTTCTATCATTGGTGGGGTTCAGAATACTCTTTGATTGTAGGGGAACTATAAATCCCAGCAACTACAACTCCCAAATGTCAAAGTCTATTTCCTCTGAACTCCACCTGCGTTCATATTTGGGCATATTGAGTATTCATGCCAAGTTTGGTCCTGATCCAACATTGCTTGAGTCCACAGTGCTCTCTGGATATAGGTGAACTACAACTCCAAAATTCAAGGTCAATGCCCACCAAACTCTTATAGCATTTTCTCTTGGTTATGGGAGTTCTGTGTGGGAAGTTTGTGTCTTTCTGCCATTCCTGCCAGGATATCTATGTTGGTCCAGGTTTCACGCGGAGTGTATAAATACATTTAAAAACATATTAACTATATGTATGACTGTGTTAGAGTGTCATTCTGTGTCATTTTGGTTGGTGGTGTGCCCCCAGGATTTTGTAAATGTAAAAAATGTGCCGTGGCTCAAAAAAGGTTGAAAAACACTTAGACAATCCTTATTTTCCTTCCTTTTTCCTGCTTCTGCTCTGAGTCATTGATACTGGCACTGCCTGAAGACTGATGACCAATTCTAGTAAGTATTCTTCATATATGATAGGAAACATAACCGTTTGGTGCTTCATACATTGGGTCTTCAGATATTTCTCCTGCATTAAAAGGGGGAAGGCAAGAGGGCAGATCCAGCCAATTATTCTGTGAGTTCAAAATAGGTTATTTATTTGCTTAATTGTTTAGTTGATGGAATATGTTTTTATGACTATATTTTACGTGGCATTAAGTTTTGCCGGAAATGTATGCTGCCTTAAGTCCCCCAAAGGGGTGAGAAAGATGGGATAGAAATAAAGCAAACAAACAAATGTATGTTTCTGTAATCCACTTTGAGTCCCCGCAGTGAGATAGCGGAGAATATAAATAAAGTATATTCGCGAACGAAGATCCTTAGGAAGGACTCATTCCATGCTTTTTACAAGAGCGTTGATGACTAAAAAGGCCAATCTGAGTTAGGCAAGTTCGGTTGCAGAAAGCACAGAAGAAAGTCTCCTTGGGTGATATTGTTTCCAAGTTGCGGTTCTTTCTGCGTTGTCGTTTCTCTTTGAGACTCGTTCGAGGTGTCTTCTCGAAAGAGGCGCAGCATTGTGAGAGTGCGTCTCCATGCCTCCCGATGTCAGGCCAGGGTGGGCCATTGTTGGTGATCAATCTGGCTGAGCCTGAGATGTTGTTTCAGGGAGTCCTTATATCTCTTTTTGGGGGCGCCTCTCTTGCGCTGACCCGTGGCGAGTAGTATCTTTGGGAGGCGGTGGTCCTTCATCTTAGAGACGTTCCCTGCCCAGCGCAGCAGTGTTCTCAATAGCATGGCCTCAATGCTGGTGATCCCTGTTTGCTCAAGGACAGCGACATTTGTCACATAATCAGTCCAGTGTATATTTAGGATTGTGCAAAAACAACCCTGATGAAAGCGTTCAAGGAGTCGTAGGTGTTGGCGATAGGTGACCCATGTTTCAGACCCATATAGGAGAATAGACAGTATGATAGCTCTGTACATACTAATTTTGGTGCTTTGCCTCAGATGCTTGTTGCTCCGGACTCTTTTGTGAAGCCTTCCAAATGCACTATGGTCTCTGATACATTTTCAGGCAATGAATGGTTGAATCTATGATCATAGAATCCATGGCTCTGAAGGATGGATTCTTATGAAATGGCACAGTAGCACATAGTTGTGAGTTACCCTTTATCATGTATTTGCTAGCTATTAGTTTCAAAACTCAGCCCATGGCTTTCTCCATCCCAGTCTTGGAAATAACAATGTAGAGCTATAGCTCACAATTGCTTTTGAGATAAAGTAATGTATGTGTTTCAAACATTATGAACTGTTCTGTAGATACTAATCACTATTATTTTTAATACATCTGCAACATCTTCCAACGTATATGGTTTTCTTTCTACTGACAGGCTTGGATCTTCAGAGAACTAAGTGCAGAAATATGAGTCATCAAATAATCCGATAATTACCATTTTGCAAACTGGGTTTTATTCGGAGAGCAATCAACCTTGTAAAACAGTTTAGCCATGAAAACTCTCTTGATAAACCAACTAATATGCATCTCTCACTGCAGACAATTTATTTATGATGACTTACTAAATGCAAAAGCCATGCTTCTACCACAGAGCTGGGACCATTTGCAATTTGGAGTAAGGCAGTGTTTTTCAACCTATTTTGAACCGCGGCACATTTTTTTACATTTACAAAATCCTGGGGCACACCACCAACCAAAATGACACAAAATGACACTCTAACACAGTAATACATATACTTAATATGTTTTTAAATGTATTTATACACTCAGTGTGAAACCTGGGCCTGTTTCGATGAACACAACATAGATATCCTGGCAGGAATGGCAGAAAGACACAAACTGATTGTAAAGAGCTCCAGAAAGATCTCTCGAAATTGAGTGAATGGGCAACAAAGTGGCAAATGCATTTTAACCTAAACAAGTGTAAAGTCATGCACATCGGGGCAAAGAACCCCAACTACACCTACAAATTGATGGGGTCAAAGCTTTCCGAGACAAACCAGGAAAGGGATCTTGGGGTTTTGGTGGACAGCTCAATGAAGATGTCAACTCCAGTGCAGCAGCAGCAGCGAAAAAGCAAATTCTATGCTTGGCATGATCAGAAAGGGAATCGAAAAATAGGTCGGCAAATGTTGTATTGCCTCTCTACAAATCTATGGTAAGGCCACATTTGGAGTACTGTGTACAATTCTGGTCTCCGCACCTTAAGAAGGATATAACGGAACTGGAAAAGGTACAGAAAAGGGCAACAAGAATGATCCAAGGGATGGAGCGGCTCCCTTATGAAACCAGGTTGCAACACCTTGGGCTTTTCAGCCTTGAAAGACGGCGTTTAAGAGGTGACTTGATCGAAGTGTATAAAATCATGCATGGGATAGAAAAGGTGAACAAAGAAAAACTATTTTCTCTGTCACACAACACTAGGACTAGGGGGCACTCCCTGAAGCTCCAAGGTAGGAAAAATTAGGACTAATAAAGGAAATATTTCTTCACCCAGAGGGTGATTGGGTTATGGAACTCACTTCCAGAAGAGGTCGTGACAGCTGTCAGCCTGAACAACTTCAAGGCAGGATTAGACAGATTCATGGATACCAAGTGTATCGGTCGTTACTGAAAAGGACATTCAAGTGCCACCGCGACGTGGGTTGAGGTAGGCAGGCGTTCCCCGGGGACTGGTTGTGGGGGGTCGCGAGCAGGTCAGGGTTTTGCCCTCCCTTCTGCTCGAGATCCCGTGTACAACTGGTGGGCCACTGCGTGATACAGATTGCTGGACTAGATGGGCTGAGGTCCGATTCAGCATGGCTCTTCTTATGTTCTTATGTTCTTATGTACTTCCCACACAGAACTCCCATAACCAAGAGAAAATACTATAAGAGTTTGGTGGGCATTGACCTTGAGATTTGGAGTTGTAGTTCACCTATATCCAGAGAGCACTGTGGACTGAAACAATGTTGGATCAGGACCAAACTTGGCATGAATACCCAATATGCCCAAATGTGAACACAGATGGAGTTTGGGGAAAATAGACCTTGACATTTGGAAGTTACAGTTTCTGGGATTTATAGTTAACACACAATCAAAGAGCATCCTGAACTCTTGCAACAATGGAATTGAACCAAACTTGGCATATTGAACTCTCATTACCAACAGAAAGTACTGAAAGGGTTTGCTTGGAAATTGACCTTGAGTTTGGAAGTTGTAGTTCACCTACACCCAGAGAGCACTGTGGACACAAACAATGTTATGTTATGTTGTTGTTTATTTTCTATCCAGAATCACAATGTTGGAAGGAGGCTCACCACCTTTAGGTCCCTAAAACAGGCATGGGAAAACTTCGGCCCTCTGGGTGCTTTGGACTTCAACTCCCACCATTCCTAACAGCCTGAGGCCTTTTCCGCTTGGTGGCTGAGAGGGGAAAGGAAAGGGCCTCAGGCTGTTAGGAATGGTGGGTGTTTGGACCTGGAAGGTCCAAGTTTGCCCGTGCCAGCTTTCAACAGAGACCTCTTCCTTCCCCTTCGCGCCCTTTCTTCCCCCTCCTGCCGAAAACTTACTTTTTCTTCTCCACTGAGCAGACTCGCCCCAGAGCAAGGTGAGGCAAAGCGAGCAGAGCGAGGCTGGGAAGAAGGGAGCCCGAGTGGAGAAGAAAAAGTGTTTGGCAGGAGGGGGAAGAAAGGGTTTTGGAGGTTCCCATTTCCCACGGCACACCTGATGATCGCTCATGGCACACTAGTGTGCCACGGCACACTAGTTGAGAAACACCGGAGTAAAGAATCCCCTGATGAGAGGGTAAGCCATTTTTAAGAGGCACGTATACCCACTTTCCTCAATGGAAATTACTTTGCAGTAACTTGGATAAAATTGCTCTCTTAGTGAGTGTTTAGGATTAGGTATTGTGTTTCATTATTACAATATGTGCAAGAGATATGTTCCCGGCTGGACTGTGGTTACCTGAAACCATAGCTAGAATCAAATGCCATTAAATTACCTAAATTCTGGTCCCGGCATACCATAGAGTTGCATTGGACGACTAGAAATTCCTAGAGGTATAATCTCTAGGAATTTGCTTGGTCCTTCAACACCATACTGTAGTAACTTCTGGTAGAAGCATATCATAAAATTGCCTGGCTGATGTAGTAAATTCCTAGAAAGATCACTCTTCCCAAGGCATGATTAAGGGAAACCATTAATATGCTTTTGGAAGTCCTAATTTATGTTATTTCAAATGGGATTTTTTTTGTCTTTACTAGCCATTCTCCAAACTTTTGAGCTGTAGGATTTGCTCTGTTAATGACTGTTTAGGATTTAAAATTAAGTAACATCATGATGTTATATTATTTTATTTTTTTGCCTTAGTTAGCAATTATCCCAATAAGTGTTACGATTTTTGCCAGTATATTAGAACAAGAAATGGAGAAAGAAACTATTGGATTAAGTGATAGTCTAAACTAGTGTTTCCCAACCAGTCTGCCGTGGCACACTGGCGTGCCGTGAGCTATCATCAGGTGTGCCGTGGGAAATTGGAACCTCCAATACCATTTCTTCCCTCCTGCCAACACTTTTCCTTCTCCACTCAGGGCTCCTTCTTCCCAGCCTCGCTCTGCCCGCTTGCCTCGCCTTGCTCTGGGACAAGTCTGCACAGAAGCGCCGTGACGTGGTCACGTTTTCTTCCTCCCTCCTCTCTTCCTGAACACGCTCACGCTGCCCTCTGGATCAAAATGGCAGTGAGCAGCTGCAATGTAGAAGAAAAAGTAAGTGTTTGGCAGGAGGGGGAAGAAAGGGCTAAAGGGGAAGGGGAGGAAGAGGTCTCTTTCAAAAGCTGGCATGGGCAAACTTGACTTTCCAGGTGTTTTGACTCAACTCCCACTTATTCCTAGCAGCCTCAGGTAGATTGGATTTTTTTCATTATTACAATATGTGCAAGAGATATGTTCCCGGGTGGGCGGGGTTTCCTGAAACCATAGCTAGAATCAAATGCCATTAAATTACCTAAATTCTGGTCCCGGATACCATAGAGTTGCATTGACACTAGAAATTCCCAGAGGTATAATTCTAGGAATTTGCTTGGTCCTTCAACACCATACTGTAGTAACCTGGTAGAAGCATATCATAAAATTGCCTGGCTGATGTAGTAAATTTAGAAAGATCACTCTTCCCAAGGCATGATTAAGGAAACCATTAATATGCTTTTGGGAAATCCTAATTTATGTTATTTCAAATGGGATTTTTTTTTTTCTTTACTAGCCATTCTCCCAAAATTTTTTAGCTGTAGGATTTGCTCTGT
>JARBWK010000004.1:182626645-182790467 GCA_030556195.1 Anolis apletophallus
ACATGACACGGTAGTAATAGTAAAGAGAAATCCTACGGGTTCCCCATGTCACTGAGACAGGCCCCAGCAAGCACAGGACCGCCCCAACCCTTATGGCCGGGTGAAGCCCCGTGGGGAGAGAGCCCTAAATGAACCAAAATGAAGGCTACACCTCAATAAATCATCCAAATGATCAATGTACCGTGTACAGAGAGGGAGAGTCCCCAGTCCGAAGCTGCCCTGCAACTCCCGATAATGTTGCAAAGTGATGGAGATGAGCCGTGGATGAGCGGGCGGGCGCGATTCAACAGAGGTCGCCACAAGATAAACCCAGCAGCTAGAGTGGCGCAATGTCCAGCCTGTTGGCGAGCCCGTGAGGGTGGCCGCGCGAGGCACGGCGAGCCCCCAGTAGTCAAGTTCGGAGATGCTGGAAGATGTCCTGGATGGGGAACGCTGGCGGCAGGGAATCCCTGGAAGGGGCGGGGCTACGCCGCGGGAGCGCGGCCCAGGCTGATGACGTGCAGGGCTCCCAGGTGCACCAAGCGCGCAAGCAATGCGGATGTCAACAACGGCCAATGCTGATGACGTCGAAGGGCTCCCGGATGGAAAGGGAGGCGCCTGAGGGAATCCCTAGAGGCGGAGCTATGCTGCGTCACAGTGGTGGGTGCCGCCTGGAGGTGGGGATTCCCTGGGTGTGCAGACAGGCTGGCCGCGGGGACTGTTCTGTGATCGGTGTAGGTATGCAGGAAATAAACAATGAAAGGCTGTAGCGATGTCAGATGAAGGCATGTGGGTGCAGCTCCCGCCCCCGTCCGATCAACTGGTCAAACGCCAAGGGCTTCAGGGATATCCCGCCCCGTCCTGGGGTCCGCCCAGGAGGCGATGGCGAAGCCCGGGCAATCCAAAATGTCCAAGTCCACACAGGTAGAGAATAATAATGAAAGTTTAATAGGGAACCAAGCTGAATAGCTTTAAGGTTCCAGCAGCATATATGCTTTAAAAGCTCCAATGCACAAAAGCCAGATGAATCCAAATATGGGCTAGGCTGCGAGGCTGGCCGCTCCCGCAGTCGTCCAAACAACGCCAACGGGGGAAGTAGGTGATCAAGGGGTACCAAATCCCGTTTCGCAGACAAATGTCCACTGCTTCTTCAGGGCGTGGCAGTACAAAGAATATTAATGGTGCTGTAATGGAGCATAATACAAATCCTAAGGGCAAATGCGATACAGGTGACATTAGTACAGTGAAGTGAAATAAACAAGAACTAGCATTACTGCATGATTACAATCAATGAACCATCAATCAATTACAGAGTAAGATACTCACCAATAATCAAAGCATCAAGGATATCAATAATTGTGGACAGATTCCACCAAGGTCAATGGTGACCCAAGGTGAGTCTGAGACCTCCCCAGGGGACCTATATACCTGAACACAGAAAGGGAGGGGGAGGAAGGCAAGGGTGGAGCAATCCACCCACTGGGCTGGAAACAGGTTTACACCACTAGGGTTTGTATTGATAATGCCTCGTTGAGGCCAGCTGGTGTCTCTGAGGATAATAAGATGATCCATTTGGTTTCAGCTCTTAAAAGGGCAGTGTGATTATCCCCATACTCTCGAGTAGTAACCTTTTCAAGTCCCATGCATTTAAATGAATTGTGTGGATGTTTATGTTCTGCGAAATGTCTATACAGGATGGAATCCAAGGCACCGCTCTTAATCCTCGAGCGGTGTTCGCACATTCTCACACGTAGTTGTCTGCTGGTCTGGCCCACATATACCATTGGGCGTGGGCATGGACAGATGAGGGCGTACACCAGATTGGTGGACGCACAGGTGAAGAAGCATCGTACGGTGAATGTCTTGGATTTGGCCACATTGGGAATCTCAAGGCTGGTGCTGACTTGTGGACATATAGTGCAATGGCCACAAATTTTGGTCCATACCAATCACATGAGGACACCGGGCCCCATTAGCGCATTTAGCCCTAGATTTGGATTCATCTGGCTTTTGTGCATTGGAGCTTTTTAAGCATATATGCTGCTGGAACCTTAAAGCTATTCAGCTTGGTTCCCTATTAAACTTTCATTATTATTCTCTACCTGTGTGGACTTGGACATTTTGTGGATTGCCCGAAGCCCCCATCGCCTCTGGGCGGACCCCAGGACGGGCGGGATATCCCTGCAGCCCTTGGCGTTTGACCAGTTGATCGGACGGGGGCGGGAGCTGCACCCACATGCCTTCATCTGACATCGCTACAGCCTTTCATTGTTTATTTCCTGCATACCTACACCGATCACAGAACAGTCCCCGCGGCCAGCCTGTCTGCACCCCCTCGAATCCCCCACCTCCAGGCGGCACCCACCACTGTGACGCAGCATAGCTCCGCCTCTAGGATTCCCCTCAGGCGCCTCCTTTCCATCCGGGAGCCCTTCGACGTCATCAGCATTGGCCGTTGTTGACATCCGCATTGCTTGCGCGCTTGGTGCACCTGGGAGCCCTGCACGTCATCAGCCTGGGCCGCGCTCCCGCGGCGTAGCCCCGCCCCTTCCAGGGATTCCCTGCCGCCAGCGTTCCCCATCCAGGACATCTTCCAGCATCTCCGAACTTGACTACTGGGGCTCGTCCGTCTCGCGGCCACCCTCACGGGCTCGCCAACAGGCTGGACATTGCGCCACTCTAGCTGCTGGGTTTATGTTTATCATGGCGACCTCTGTTGAACAGCGCCGCCGCCGCTCATCCACGGCTCATCTCCATCACTTTGCAACATTATCGGGAGTTGCAGGGCAGCTTCGGGACTGGGGACTCTCCCTCTCTGTACACGGTACATTGATCATTTGGATGATTTATTGAGGTGTAGCCTTCATTTTGGTTCATTTAGGCTCTCTCCCCACGGGGCTTCACCCGGCCATAAGGGTTGGGGCGGTCCTGTGCTTGCTGGGGCCTGTCTCAGTGACATGGGGAACCCGTAGGGATTTCTCTTTACTATTACTACCGTGTCATGTACTGACCTTGCCCACACGGGCATTGCATGTGTGTTATATATTGAGTTGTTTCATTAGTCACTTTCTAGTGTTTCACGTTTGAAGGAATGTCATCTTTACAAATAGAGGTGAATTCTTTGGCAAGAATGGCTATGCAGCAAAAGCTAGCTTTAGATTACCTTCTGTCCAAGGAAGGTGGGCTCTGCGTGTGGTTAAACACAACCTGTTGTCATTTCATCAACAAGACAGGTGACATTGAACTTGACCTAGTCAAGATTCAGGGTGTTGCTAGAGAAGTACAGAAGACTTACTCAGCCCCAAGTGATTTTTGGAGCTCCCTGCTAAGCTGGCTACCGAATTTGCATTGGCTACGTTCACTTGTGATGATAATCATAGTGGTAATATGCTCTGTGCTAATCATAATGTGCTGCCTGCCTATTATGCTAAAGTGTTGTGCTTGTGCAATGCAGAAATCCATAGATGCAGTGAAAGGTGTGCATGCCATCAAGACTGAAGAAACTGTGATCAAGAGAGATTGGAGAGTGAATTGGTCCTCTTAAGGGGTTCCAGACGTGTGTGTAAGTAACTCCTTGTGATGAGTTACCCACAAAAAAGAAATTTCTCGATTAACGCAGTGTGTGGTACTTTCTGTGGAGGAAAGAGGTGAGAGAGTGATGCTGCACGTGTAGAGCTTTGAAAGTGGGTTTCTGTGCCAAGAATCAGGCAGGCACTTGCTCGTGAATGTAACACTGTGATTGGTGCTTCTAATCTATGCTGTGACTTGCTGATGTACACCCCCGTGCCTAACGTGAGATAACGTAGGCTTAGATTGGTCTAACAGTACAAGATGTGCTATTGGGTGATGTTAGTGCCAAAAGGGAAAAGAACTGCGCATGTATGGAGGGATTCAGCCCCATCCTTTGCTGGCAGGGAGAGGCAGAATGTGAAATGTTGCTAATCGGGTACATGAACGTCCCAGGCCACTGATATGTACTGTGAGAAAGAACTAACTTAGTAAAGTCCATTGTTCTAACACATGGGTGGGACTTTTAGATGTGATGCTAATGGAAATGTAATGATTTATTGGATTGATGAAATGCCATGTAACACCAGCCAATTATGATTGTGTAAAACCATGAAGAAGGGCGGGCTTTTCCGAGATGCCGCCATGGGGGGTATATATGCTTTGTACTGAGAGTGACCGGGGCCTTTGCCCCTGATCAACAGCGAGTTCTGTTTGGCAATCCCCACCAGCTGGTGTTATCAATAAATCTCTTTGATTTCACACGAGCAGTGAAGTTGTTGCGTCCTTTCCTCACCCCTGCCACCCGCACGTTCGCGCACCTGTTGGTAAGAGGTCCTTTGCCAATTTGGAGTTCCATAACTCCCTAATTTGCTGCTTCAGGTTACTCTCAACCCTAACTAGGACTAAACTGGTCCTTAACCTGGGTTTCCCTAAACCCAGACACAGAACTGAACTGCACACTTGCAGCTCTAACCGACAGCTTGCAGCTTCACCAACTGCCAAATCCCAACTGTCATTTCAAACTGAACATTCTAAAGCTAGAGTGGCTTCCAGTTGTCATGGCAACAGCCTCTGCTTAAAGCTTGCTGCTGCGAACATTGCACTGCCTACTTTCTGTAGCTTTTAAAGACTGCCGTTTTTAAACACATAGACAAACATGTGATTAACATATAGCACATGTATTAACACATTAATAACCCACCTCATCACACTCTCCTTCACTGTTCCTCTTTTGCAAAAGAAGACTATCAATTTATTTTTTCCCCTAAATGTATAATAAAGTACTGTATAGTAGCAATGGAAAAGGGAATACCTTTTACACCAGAGCTTCCCAAACGGTGTGCTGTGGCACATTATCTTGGCTGCTGTGTCGGACTGGATGAGGGCTAGCAAATTGAAACTTAATCCAGACAAGACAGAGGTCCTCCTGGTCAGTCGAAAGGCCGAACAGGGCATAGGGTTACAGCCTGTGTTGGATGGGGTTACACTCCCCCTGAAGACGCAGGTTTGCAGCTTGGGAGTGATCCTAGATTCATCGCTGAGCCTGGAACCCCAGGTCTTGGGGGTGGCCAGGGGAGCTTTTGCACAGTTAAGACTCATGCGCCAGCTGCGCCCGTATCTTGGGAAATCTGATCTGGCTACGCTCTGGTCACATCCCAAATAGATTACTGCAATGCACTCTACGTGGGGCTGCCTTTGAAGACAGTTAGGAAATTACAACTAGTCCAACGGGCGGCAGCCAGATTACTAACTGGAGCGACATACAGGGAGCATACCACCCCGCTGTTGTGTCAGCTCCACTAGCTGCCTGTGCACTTCCGAGCTCAATTCAAAGTGCTGGTTTTGACCTTTAAAGCTCTATACGGACTTCTGGTTCTGGCATTGGAGGGAGAGGACGCGTCCTAAGGAGGCTCTCCACAGGCCGAAGCTGAGAGAGGGTGTTCGGGAGGAATTTTCCCCCCACAGAGCTCGAGAAGAAGAGCTCAAAGGGCGAGGGTTTACCCAAGACCCCCTTGGTCCCGTTTGGCTCTCCTCAAAGGGAGTCGGAAGAGACCGGGGGCAGAAGAGAGACCCGAAGGAACACCCTCCAGCATCTCAGACGCCAATGCAAGTCTGAGCAACTCTCCGTTCGCCAGACCTGCACAAGGGCTGAACCTTTAAAGACAAAAGACAAAGAGAAGGGGCCGATAGGACTCGAGGTGAAGGAGTGGAAAGTAAGGGATATACATACGTTTACCCTATTTAAGCTTCGAAGTAAAGAAGAAGTAAAAAAGACTTACCGGGTAGATTGGATGGTGTATTGCTTTAAATGACGTCATAAGGAGGGGCGGAGAAAGGAGAGCTGGTAAAGGAGGAGGAGGAGGAGGAGGAGGCGGAAGCCAGTGACGTAGCGGCTTCATAGAGCAATTAAGAGTGCCCGGGCAGAGGGCTCGGAATAGAAAGCAAGAGGAAACCGGACCCGGAAATAAGTGGTGAAGATACGCACATAGAGATAGGAAGATATTAGAAGCATAGAGAAATTGCGGAGAAGGACAAAGCGGCAAAAGCAAGGTAAAGCAGCGAAAAAAGAGGTAGTGGTGGGAGAAGAGAGCGAGGAAAAGCGGCGGTGAAACAGTGAGTGCAGCAAGTTCCCAGACAAAACTGCTCAAGAGAAGACGGAGGCAACGGAGAGAGAGTAAAGAGGGAGGTGGTAAGGGCAGAAAGAAGGTGAAGACCAAGGAAGGACTTACCCCCTAGCGGAATCATCTTATACCCCCTCTCTGCTCCCCCCCAACTGGAACTGACAAAGATAAGTTCTTATAAGCCAAAACAAGGAGCAGGGGCAGGGTGAGAAATAAAGGGAAGAAAAAAGAAGTCCCGGTGGAAAGTCCAAGTTAAGGCAGTACTTGAAAAGGATTTGAATTAAGAAGGAGTAAGAGTTCATTAGCGTCGGGTACCCTCAGGTTAAAAGAAGTAAAGTCATCGTAATACAAAGATTCATATATAGAGTGCATACCTCTGTGAAAACACCTAATTAAATGATAACTATGGCTACAAGAGGACGACCGGAGAAGGAAAAGAAGAACGATCCTGTACGTAGAAATTCGGGAGCAGGCATTGGAGGATATGGAGATAGTGTCTTAAAAGATTTGTTAGAAGAAATGAAAGACATTAGAAAACTCATACAAAGAGGAGATGACGACAGGAAAAAAATGAAAGAGGAACTGAAAGGAGACTTAAAAGACATAAAAGGAGAGATGAAAGGTATGAAAAAAGATGTACAAGAGATGAATACAAAAATGCAAGAAATGAAAGATGAACTAGGGGACCTAAAGAAAGACTATAATGACTTAAAGAAAAAACAGAGAGTCAATATGGAAAAGACAAATGAAGTAGAGATAAAAACGAATGAAATTGAAGATAGATATTTGCAGATGGAATATGCACAGAGAGAGCACCAGATACACTTTAGAGGAATAGAGGAAGAGGAACAAGAAAAAGTTAAGGAAATAATAACCGCAATCTTCGCAGGGCCCGACGGCTGGCCCCCTACCTACCATCAGAGGCGTTGAAGACTGTGATACATGCTACCGTGGTCTCTCGACTTGACTATTGTAATGCCCTGTATGTGGGTCTACCGCTGTCCATGACTCGGAGGTTGAGACTTGTTCAGAATGCAGCGGCCAGACTCATTTTCGGGGCATCGGCTAGGAACCATATCTCACCAATCCTAAAAGTTCTTCATTGGCTGCCTACAGAGTTCAGAGTGATCTATAAACTCATGGCGCTAACCTTCAAAGCACGGCAAAGAACCGGACCAGCCTATCTGGGCGATCGGCTGACAGACCAACACAGTGAAAGACCACCGCGTGCAATAAATGGTGACTGTATAGCTATCCCAGGGGTGAGAGAGGCCCGGCTGACAAAGACCCGACGGAGAGCCTTCTCTGTGGTGGCCCCTGTGATCTGGAATACACTTCCGCCTGCTCTCAGGGCCACATCGGCCCCAGCCAGATTCCTGTCCGACTTGAAAACTTGGCTCTTCTGCCAGGCGTTTGGGGATTGACTAGATAACCTTGGAGGCTGGGCCCTTTATGGTTCTCTATACCTGTGTTTTTAATTGATGTACCTGTGTTCTTTAAATGATGTAAGTCGCCCGGAGCACCAACGGTGGAGGGCGACTCACAAGAAATAAAGTTATTATTATTATTATTATTATTATTATAACAGCAAAGATTTTGGACACCCCCGAGACATATTTAGAAGGGAAAATAGACAGAGTATATAGAATTAATTCGGCATACTCGAGGAGAAATAAGACGCCCAGAGACGTAATAGCAAACTATACTTTGAAAAGTATTAGGGACGAGCTTCTTCGTTGGAAGAAAAACAGGAATGGACAATATAAAGGCAAGGAAATAATTATTTTGAAGGAGACCCCTCCCGAAATTATGGAGAGAAGGAAAAAGTATTATTTTCTAACAGATCTATTAAAAAGGAACAAGATTAGATATAGATGAGAAAAAATAGAAGGGCTCATGATAACCTATAAAGGCAGACAGCATTGGGTCACATCCGAAGAAAAAGCTAATCACTTCCTACACAAATTTGGAGAAGAACTAGATAGGAGCCCCAGAGACAAAAAAGAAGGTACGCAAAGAAGGTTCTTTGAGGACAAAGAACTAAATCAAAACTCAAATGGAGAGAACCTTTCTGAGAAGGAAGAGGGAGAAACGGAAGATGACCAACTGGACGACTATGGAAAAAGAGACCGGGACAATGAGGAGGTAGAAGTGGTGGAGAGTGAAGGAGACAACTAAGGATGACATCAATAAGGTGCCTATCATGGAATATAAATGGACTTAATAATGGGGCAAAAAGAAAAAGAACTTTTCATAATATTATGGAAAAAAAGGCGAATATAATAGCCCTACAAGAGACCCATATTAAGGACTCTGATGTACATTTTCTAAAAAACGTAAAACTCGGGACAGAATTTGTAGCTGCAGCCAAAGAAAAAAAAGGGGTGTAGTCCTATATATCGATCCAAACTTAAACCCTAAATTATTATTTACTGATGTAGAAGGAAGGTATATAGAGTGAGTATAAATAAGGACCAAAAAAATATTCTTATATGTAATATATATGCACCCAATGACTCGAAAGTGAAGTTTTTCAAAGAGGTGGAAAGAAAGATAAACTCGTGTGAGGTTGATAGCTACATCTTATTGGGGGATTTTAACGGGACTATAGATCCCCAAATAGATTTTAAAAAACAGGTAAAATTAATAGCAAAGACCAAAGTGGTAAATTACCCAAATCTTTTTTCGATATGGTAAAAAAGCTGGAGCTAAATGACGCCTGGAGATTCTTAAATCGTAGAGAGAAAGACTTTACATTTTTCTCTAATAGACATCAGACATGGTCTAGAATAGATTTTTTTATGATTTCTAAAGATCTTATTTTACAGCTCAAAAATACAAAGATATTACCCAGGTTTTTTCAGATCATAGTCAGATCGAGATGGAATTATATAGTGAAGATAGAGAATTCTACTGGAGATTCCCACAGATCTTGTTGAAGGATGAAAAAGTTTTGGAGGAGAGTAAAAAACTTTTAAAAGAATTCTTTCAAATAAATTGCCAAGATAATCAAAAATACAATGTAATCTGGGATACAGTAAGGCCTTTATGAGAGGTTACTTTCTTAAACAACAGTCCATCAGGAAAAAACGTATTTGTAAGAAAACCAATGAACTATATAAAAAGATAGCAGATACAGAGAAGATATTAAAATCAGAACCGAATAATGACAAGAAGAAAAAGGAACTAAAAATGTATAATAAGCAATTAGAGATATATGAAGTGGAAAAAATAGAGAAGAGTTTAAAAGTGGTTAAACAAAGGTATTTTGAATCAGCAAGCAAAATAGGAAAACTACTTTCCTGGCAACTAAAAGAAAAAAGAAAAAGAAATTTGATAACTAAGCTGAAGCTGGGCGATAAGATATATACAAAAGAGGGAGAAATCAGGAAAATATTCGAAATGTTCTTTTCTAAACTCTATGAAAAGGAAGATATAAACAAAGCAGAGGTAGAAACATACATTTCTAAAAAGAAATTAGGAAAAATCTCGGAATTAGATAGAGAAAAATTGAACTCCTCTATAACAAAAGATGAGATCAAAAAAGCAATTATTAAATTAAAAATAGGTAAATCAACAGGCCCGGACGGGTATTCAGCAGAGTACTATAAATCTTATATGGAGGAAATAATAGACATTCTTTTGCTGGTATTTAATGACATTCTCAATAAACCAATACTCCCAGAATCATGGAAAGAATCCAACACAGTATTAATAGAGAAACCGGGAAAAGATCCCCTTGACCCCGCAAATTATAGACCCATATCTTTATTAAATATTGATTATAAAATTTTTATGTTAATTATCTCCGAGAGGCTAAAATTATTTTTGAGCGGATGGATCAAGGGGGATCAAAATGGGTTTCTCCCGGGAAGACAACTTAATACAAATGTAAGACTACTGCTAAATGCTATAGAGTATTATGATAAAAAGATTGATAGAGGTGTAGCATTTATCTTCGTCGACGCCGAAAAGGCGTTCGACCGGGTAAATTGGCACTTCCTTTCTACAATGTTAAATGAGATGGATATAGGTTACCAGTTCAAAAATATTATTTCTGCCATATACAATGAGCAATATACAAGAATTATAGTAAATAATAAAAAACAGACAAGATAACTATTCAGAAGGGAGTTAGACAAGGGTGTCCCTTGTCCCCATTATTGTTTATTATGATTTTAGAACTCCTTTTAGATGAGATAAGACAAGAGGAAGAAATCAAAGGCCTCAAGATCAAAAATGAAAGTGTAAAAATTCAAGCGTTTGCGGACGACCTAGTGCAAATTTTGGAAGACCCTAAGAACAGGATAACTCAATGGCTGAAAATAATTGAAAGTTTTGGGCACTGCTCGGGCTTCAAAATAAATAGAGAGAAAACACAAATATTAGTTAAGAATTTAAACGAAAAAGATAAACAGGAATTACAAAATATCTCGGGTTTTTTTATTACAAATAAAGTTAGGTATTTAGGAGTTCAATTAACCTCAAAAAATTCACAGTTATATAAAAATAACTATATACCTAAATGGGTTGAGATTCAAAACATTCTAAAAAAGTGGGAGAAACTAAAACTGTCACTACTCGGGAAAATCGCAGCTGTAAAGATGACTATTCTCCCAAAAATAAATTTTTTGTTTAATACCCTACCCATAATTAAAAATGATAGACAACTGGACATTTGGAATAGAACATTATCCAAGTTTATATGGTCTGGGAAAAAGCCCAGAGTGAGACTAAAATATATACAAGAACGCAGTGAAAATGGAGGATTAGGAGTCCCAAACTTGAAATTATACTTTCACGCGAGCTGCTTACAATGGTTAAAGGAATGGCTGAGGCTGGAAAACGATAGGTTATTAAATTTAGAGGGTTTTAATTTAAAGTTCGGCATACATGCCTATATTTGTTATAACAAAATTAAATTAGATTCAAATTTCAAAGATCACTATATAAGGAAAACACTCATAAGAGTGTGGGAAAATATCATTAAAAAGAAAGGACAAATATACCCATGTGGACATCTCCAGTAGAAGCCTTCCGGATTAGACAGCTAGATGATAAACAGTGGCTAACATATAATAAATTGTTGAAGTGGGATGGAAATGATTTTGTGTTAAAATCGAAACAACAGTTAGAAGAAGAGAATGTATATTTGAGTTGGTTCCCATACATCGAGATTAAGAGCATTTATAATGAAGACAAAAAAATTGGGTTCGGATATCAATACAATGAGTTAGAAGAGATACTTCTAAACAAAAATCAAAAGATGATAAGTAAACTATATAAAAATCTTCAAAATAGGGGAGGCAATCAGGACCAAGTGAAGGACCATGTAATAAAATGGTCCAGAAACATTGGGTATAAAATAAAGCCCGATGTATGGAGAACAATATGGAGAAAAAATGTAAATATATCTTACAGTCAAAATTATAAAGAAAATTGGGTGAAGATATTATATAGATGGCATCTGGCACCAGAGAAGATTGCCAAAATATATAAGACAGCTAATCCACACTGCTGGCACTGCAAGATGAAAAATGGAACATATTTTCATATGTGGTGGCTATGTAGAAGAGCTAGAAAATTCTGGTCCATGATTCATAGGGAGATTGTAAAAGTTCTGAAAAAACCAATAAGTAAAAAAACGGAAAGCTTCCTATTAGGAATTATAGATTATGAGTTGGATAAAGTAGAAAAAAATATTTTTATTTTAATTACGACAGCTGCGAAAATGATTTTTGCGAAGCACTGGAAATCCGAAGAATCCCCGACAAAAGAAGATTGGATCTTCAAAGTAATGGACAGCATCAAATGGAAAGGATGACAACTAGGTTGAAAGAAAATTTCAAAAAAGATAATATACAAAAAAAAAGCCATGATCTTTTTGTTCAATATTGTAAGAATGAGTATGAATTAGTTTTTTGATTTATATGTATAAGTTGGAGTGGCAGAATACAATTGGTAAATTTTCAAAAAAAAAGATTCTAGAGGAATTTAGAAACTAAGAAAGAAATTGATTTCCCTTTTACCCTCCTTTCACGCTGAGTTCTTAAAAGAGGATTTATAAGATCCAAAATTAAAAAAACAAAAAGGAGAAATAGCTGAGACCAATAAATGGTTTCAACCAAGGTCAGCCCTACTATCCTTTTAATCTATTCTTTCTTTCTACTATTTCCTTTCCTACCCTCCCTTCCTTTTCCTCATTTCACCTTTCCCTCCCCTCCCCCCCTCTTTCCGCTTTGCTATCCCTTCCGGCGTAGGGAAAGGGGTTGGATGTATAATGCCATTCCCCAGTCCTGCAAGCTTAGGACATTGTACAGCAACACTGCGTCGGAAATGCTATTGTGTTTTAACTGTTTTTATCTGCAACTCAATAAAGGCTTTACACAAAAAAAAAGCTCTATACGGTTCTGGCCCAGCTTAATTGTCCGAACGCATCTGCCGCTACGTCCCACCTCGTAATTTAAGATCATCCGGGGAGGCCCTGCTCTCGCTCCCGCCGACTTCTCAAATGCGGCTGGTGGGGACGAGGGAGACGGCCTTCTCGGTGGTGGCTCCTCATCTGTGGAATGCGCTTCCTAGTGACATACGATCAATTCCATCCCTCCTGACATTCAGGAAAAAAGTAAAAGCCTGGCTATGGGACCAGGCGTTTGCACACTCTTTTATGGACGGAACACTGTGGTGTTTGTTTGTTTGTTTGTTTGTTTGTTTTTAAACTTAAATGAATGTGTATGATATGTTGATGTAATTGTATTTTAATGTGTAATGTCTTGGGGGGTTTTATACAGTGTTTTATGTGTTTTACTGTGTTGGCATCAAATTGTGCCTTTTTGGAAGCCACTCTGAGTCCCCCCTCGAGGGTTGAGAAGAGCGTGGTAAAATGCCGGAAACAAACAAACAAATAAATAAATTATTATGTCAGCTGCAGTGTGTAGGTGTGTCACAAGAACGTAACAAGAAAAGACAAAAATATGGAAATGTATGTTATCTTAAAAATCATATATTTTTTAATATATCAATGAAAGCTTTTCATGTGATATGTTGTGGTCCCATGCACTTGGTTATTACTATTTGTAAGGGATTGGTTTAGCCTCTTATTCGCCAGTAAAAGCAAATTACTGTGTCACAAGATTATGTATATTCAGGGGCGGTCTAAGGTCATTTTAAATGGTAAGCGAACATTATTTTGGTGCCCCCCAAAAAACATTATTTTGCCCCCCCCTCCGCGCATGCCCAGAAGCTCCTGTGCGCAGGCGCAGAGCGTCTGAGCGCACAAGGCCCAAAAGCGGAACATCAGCCAAATATGAACACAGATGGAGTTTGGGAAAACAGACCTTGGCGTTTGAGAGTTTTAGTTGCTGGGATTTATAGTTCACCTACAATCAAAGAGCATTCGAACCCCACCAATGACAGAATTGGGGCAAACTTCCCAAACAGAACCCCCATGACCAATAGCAAATACTCAAGGCCATCATCCAGTCCAACTCCCTTCACCAGGGCAAGAAAACATAATCAAAGCCCTCCTGTGTGTATGTGAATCATATGTAGATAGATAGATATGATTCACACACACATAGTATTATAGATTTGAAAGGGACACCTAAAGCAGGACAATTCTATATTGCATGTTCCAGAGTAGGCAGCCTATACAATTCTCCACATCAACACTGACAAAAGAAGCAGCCAGAAATACAGTGTTCTCTTGCTACTTTGCAGTTCGCTGATTGTGGACTTGCTGTTTCGCAGATTTCAAAGAAATATTAATTTAAAATATATATCATGGTATTTTAGCTGTTTTATGGGGTTTTGCCGCCATTGCTCTCCGAAGCGCTTCTTCCTCAGTCCTCCCTACTTTCCTTCCTTCCCTTCACTTTATTTTAAGTTTATAAAGACTTAAAATAGTGTATAACTACTAAAATAATGTATAAATATTAAAATAGAGCATCCCTAAGGTAAAGGTTGTCCCCTGATGTTAAGTCTAGTCCTGTCTGGGGGTTGGTGCTCATCTCCATTTCTAAGCCAAAGAGCTGGCGTTGTCCATAGACACCTCCAAGGCCATGTGGCCAGCATGACTACGGGGAGCACCGTTACCTTGCCGCCGGTGCAGTACCTATTGATCTACTCACATTGGCATGTTTTCAAACATATAAAAATAACATACATCATATTCAGAGTGCTACCATTAAACAGGCATTAAATAATATTACAAATAATATATATTGTATTACAAATAATCTATTACATTATCTATTCAGGAGAAATTTTAAGTAGTTATTAAATATTACAAATAATACAACATATTCTAAATATTATAAACTCAACACTAATATTGAACAGGCATTAAATAATATTGCAAATAATATATAATATTAAAATGTATATTATATCACAAATGTATTATTATATATTACATTTTATTCTATATTATTAAATACTATTCTATAATATTAATATAATGCAATATTATAGAATAGTATTTAATAATATAGAATAAAATGTAATATATAATAAAATTATAATATATAAAAATCATATTAATAAATTATATAAATAAAATAAATATTAAATATAAATTATATTAATAATATAATAGCCAGGTTGGGAACACATACAATCATGGTGATGATGATGAGATGTGCGATCAGAGGAAGAGTGCTGCTGTTGCTGGAGGAGTTTCTTCCAAGAGGCGCCGCCGTCGGGCCCTCCTTGCTTGCAAGCCTGCTCTGGGGAGGAAGGGCTCGGGGGTCGGCTAGGTGCCCTCTGGGCGCCCACGTGGCCTACTCCTTACCTGGGGGCCAGGCCAGGAGCAGGACTGAGCGGCCACGCGCTGGCTGGTCTGGGAAGGGAAGTTCAACCCTCTTCTGCTTCCTCCTCCCTCGCCCCGCCCCCACATGCATCGGCAGTAGCAGCGCCAGCAACAGAGGGAGGGAGATGCATGGGGGGCAGGCCGCAGGTGAGAGCTGAAAGGCAGGCGCCTCTGCCCCCTCCTCTCTCGCCATCCTCGGCGGGGGCAGAGGGGAAAGGCACACACGGGCCGCCTCCTCCTCCTTGCGCCCTCCTTCCTTCACAAGGGGGTGAGCCGCGAGGGCGGGGGAGGAGGAAATGGCACTGCCGCTATGGGGGCGGAGGGCAGAAGCAGAGCCGGGGGCGGGTTTTGGAAAAGAACCAGGAAGCCGCGGAGTGTTTGCCCCATGCCTCTGCCCTGCCTTCTGGCTGAAGCGAGTGAGCGAGAGAGAGAGAGAGACGGGAGGGAGGGGGGATCGAGGGAAGAAGGCCATCTAAGAGGAAGGCGAAGGGCCCGAGGATGTGGCGGAGAGGGGTGGGCCGGGGCCTCGCGATGCGCCCGGCATCGGGATTATTCGCCCCTTCCCAGCCCTTCCAAGATGGCACCCTACGTGGGCGCGTAGTTCGTGTATATGGTCGGACCGCCCCTGTGTATATTTAAAAAGTGTATCACCAAGATGGAAAGTTTGGAAAGCGCTGTTTTACCGAGTGCAATTTCTAAGAGAACAAAAATTTAAAAACCAAGCAGTCAGCAATGTTTTCACTGCTGTATCCACCTGGAACTTGTGTAGCAAAATTCATGATGAAAGTATGTCTGATATACTCATTGATATCCTAGATTACTGTAATAGTCAATACAGTACAACAAAATCCACAAAACACTGGTGTTTATATAAAGCCAAACTTATCCAAGAATTTTGTATTTTGCTCCATAACTAGCATGATGATCCATGAATATATATTGTTGTTATTTACATGATTTTAATATGTTGTAGGCCACTTTGGGTCCTGTGAGGGAGAAAAGCAGGATATAAATAAATATTATTATTATTATCTCTATATATAATAAAGCGGAATGTTTATATGTTTGTATGTTTGTGGGTAAGTATCTATGTGGCAGCGTTCTGATTGGCTCCCGGCCTCTACATTCTGACAACATGATTGGTTGCCAGTGAGGGAGTATTTGCATAACGCCTCTATTGACCAGCCAACACGAACATTCCGACCCTCTAAACTGGCAGAGGGGGGTAAGGAAAAGGCCTGAGGTAGTCGCCAACATGAACATTCCGACACTCTAAAGTGGCAGAGGGGGTAAGGAAAAGGCCTGAGGCAGTCAGGCATGGTGGGAGTTTCAGACCAAAACACTTTGCGACCCCTTTACGACCCCAAACAATGAGAGAACAAGACCAAACTTGGCACACATAACTCCCACTACCCCCTTTACATCCTGGTGAGGTTTGAGGGAAGACGGATCATGGATGATGGGACTTGCAGTACCTTCACTCACTTTCTGAGATCACTGCAACTTTCATCCAATGACTGATCAATACCAAACTTGGCACTCAGAGCCCGCATGACACACTCTACATACTGGTGCAGATTGAAGGATGGCAGACCATGGATGATGGGATTTTCAGTACCTTCACTCACTTCCTGGGACCACTACAACCCACACCAATGACTGTTCACAGTCAAACTAGGCATACAGAGCTCCCATGACCCCTACATGAGCCCCCATGAGCCCTACATGGTGGTGCAGATTGAAGGAGCATGGACCATGGGTGAAGGGACTTCCATATGGGAGTTGTAGTTCACCACACCTACTGAATTCAGCTGACATTGGATCTACATTAAACTGGGAGCACTGGCAAACAATGCCTTTCTCAATTAACCCGGGCAGGGCCGGGTCCCCAAGCTAGTTATCAATAAAGAACACCCAGAGCTCTAAGTTCTAATCATTCAATTGTTTTTTCTTTTCATTAATTTTAATGCTCAGACTGGTTTTTCTTAAGCATGTCTGAAAAATTACTTTTACACGTTGTAGGCAAGAGACAAAGAGAAAGGGATTACCTTCAGCCTAAACCCCTCTGCATAAGCCTCGCTCATACAGTATTCCTCTGGTCCCCATCTTCCCTGTTTTCCTCCATTAGTCACTGAAAGCACAGCAGTATGTCTCCGCGGGAGTGCTGTGGCTTCCTCCCACAGATAGCAAGAAAAGAGAAATGGTGCCAAAGTCACAATGATACTAAAATTAAGCTTCATTGTGAAGTTTTCTCTCGGCAGATAAATGGGTATGGACACAACCTCAGGGACCAGGAGCCTTTTGAATGTTGGCTTCGATCCCTTAGTAATACTATGCCAATGGGAAATGGGCACAAGCATTCATTGTCCTTCTAGGTTGATTACCCATGTGAGGCAATGTGTGTCACCCAAATATTTATGAGTAAAACATCAAGTTCTGACATTATAGATTCCAAAGAGAAGGCACTGTCCTACGTGCTAATATCCTCCAATCCCAGAATCCTGTGTGAGTGTGGACTGCGGGATTTGAAAGGTGGACACTTCTTTTCTTGTCCTTCTCTGACCGTTTCATTTTTTTCTATTTTCTTTGATTCGGAAAAAGGCCTAAACCTTTGAGATTTAAGGTGTAGAAAAGCTACCACAAAGTAGAGTGAATTTTAATAGAAAAATCAAACATCTGCCCCAGCTTTCCTTTGCCCATGCCTGTGCTACAGTCACATGAGAAGGCTACGACCCTCAGTGGGGGGCCTAGGCCCACAGCAGGCTCCCAGTTCTGTGACCCCCAAAGACAGCAAAAACTAAGCAGGATCAGTCTAAATAAATAGATACACCAGTAGCAAAATATGTATCTATAATACAATACAATCAATAACAACACTGGAAATGGTGAGTCGTCCCAAATCCAAATACAATATACATATAGTCACTGCAACATGCATGGGTATATAACAGTCATAGAGAAATATATATCATTACATCTCTCATAGGAACCAAATGGGACATGAATAAACCTTCAATCAATCATATCTAGCACCAATCTGTAGTAAATAAGTATACATACATCCTATCACATCATCTAATCAGTCGTAAGGTCAGCAGGTAATGAAATTAACATCCCAATGGATAAACAGATAAATAATATACATTCAATAAGTGAGCTAAACTCACGCTATAGTGCCCAGTTCACAGTTTCTCAATATAAACATCCGGAGGGGTAGCTGGCTGGGGGCATGGTTCTGTGGGGCGCGTGATGCGTGTTTATTTATTTATTTATTCGGGTTTCTATGCCGCTGACTCCCGGAGGCTCGAGAACGGCTTACAGAGCCGAAGGCACAGTAAAATACAGAAGGTTAAAAACAATTAAAAACAGAGCAACACAGTAGAAACAACAAACACATTTGATGTGGTGGCGCAACCAAGAACACACGTGTTGACGTAGGCGCGTCGTTCTCATCACTAGGCGTGCTGGGGGGGGGCGTGGTTATGTCGCTCCGCAACGCGGAAGTAAATAACGCCCAGGATATATAGTGTTCAAAGGGTAACTAAACCCGAAGAAATAATAATAAATCCACAAATAAACTGTAAGTTGCCCCTGCCACTCTGGTGAGGTGGCAGGACCTCCTCTGTTGTGCAAACGGGCCACAAAGAGGAAAAAAGCCACCAAAGGTGCCGTTTGCAACAGGCAATGGTGTGCTGTGTAAGGACAATGAAGTCAAGTCCTACAATCCCATAGGAATGCTGTGGGATGTGCTACACCAAGGCAAGCAGCTGGGAAGTCCCAAAAGGGTGGAAAGGTAATGGGACAGGCCTCGGAAGGGGTGAAGCTAACGCCTACGGGAGTGTCGCCGTGTAGTCCCCGTTTCGGACCACCAGGGTCCTTCCTCAGGGCAATTATGTACACAGCATGATCTGTGGCTTCAATAATCGTGACAAATCTGGTTCAAAGTAATCAGTAGCATCACAAATGGGTTTGACCTCAATCCAAAGACAGCGACAGTTGGGAGGAGTGATGTGAAGACACAAGGAAATTTGGGGGGGGGGGGATCACTCACCTTGAACATGAGTGAGACCAGGATGCAGAGCACCAGGCAGAAGCCAATGTCAGCATGGTTGTGAATTAGGAACTCTTGGCTGAAGAGTAGGTGGCCAGCAGACAGCAGCCCAGCACCACCATCTTCTACCCAGCTCATACTCTGCCTCCAGTCCAGGCCTCTCTCCACAGGTGTGGCAGTGGCCTCCTGACTGGCTGGCTGGCCTCAGGCCCCGCACACTTCTTCTTTACCCCCCTCACCTGCCAGACCAGTACCCCTCCCTCATGGCAGGAAGTCTCCCACAGAGGCCCGGCTTACTAACCATGGAGTCCTTGCTCTGCAGAGAGCAGGGATGCACATCTCACAAGCGCTGCCTTTGAGCCTAACTCTTTTCCAATCTCTGTCTAGAGGGTAGGAATGAAGGAGGGAAAGGGGGAGGGAAGGAAGGAGAGAAGAAGGGAAGGAGAGAAAGTGGAAGGGAAAGAAAAGGGGGGAAATATGGGAAAGAAGTAGAGAAGGAAGGAAAGAGAAGGAGAGAAGTAAAGAAAGGACAGGAGGAGGGAAGGAGAGGAACAGGGAGGGAAGGAAGGAAAGAGAGAAGGAAGGATGGAATCAAAGAGCGAAGGAAGGAAGGAAGGAAGAAGGAAGGAAGGAGGCAGAAAAGGAAGAACGAGAAAGTAGAAGGGAAAGAAAAAGGGGAAAGGAAGGAAAGAGGGGGTGAACGAAGGAGAGGAAGAAAGAAGGAGATGTAGAGGGAGGGAAGGTTGGCCACAGCAACGCGTGGTGGGTACAGCTAGTAGAATTATAGAATTGGAAGAAATCACATGGGCCACCCAGTCCAATCTCCTGCCATGCAGGAAAGGGACGATCCCTGACAGAATGAATTAAACATTTTCCATTCTGAAAGTATTTCATTACATCTTATAAATAACTACACACTTCTGCTTAATCCCTCAGTTAGAAACATCCGACTTACAAATGACACATAGTTAGGAACTGGGGCAGGACAATGGGAAGTGAGAGAAATCTTCTCCTCAGAAGGGAAATTCACTCTTGAACAAATTATGGGGAAAATGTATCTCCACTGAAGCTTTTTCACCAGTCCTTGTTTCCACAACAAGACCATGTTTTTCAAAATCCAGTTATCTCAAGGATAAAAAGTGAGGTAAAATTCTCTGATAGCAAAGAAAATGTCACAAGAGTGTTAACCCTTCCCGATGGATGGGGATATATATATATATATATATATATGTATGTATGTATGTATATGTATATGGTTGGAGTTACTGTCTCAATTTACTGACCAATTCAACTTAAGAACCAACCTGTATAACCTATCTTGTTTGTAACAAACACAGTCTAAGGAATAATCTGAAATCCAAAAACAAAATCCTAAATCCAGTCTATCACAAAAGGTTCAAGGAAGCACACACGGTCTCGGGGTCACAGCTGCAACAAAGACGTTGCTGCCAACAACTGACTGCTCCAAACTGCAGTTATTCCTGCTAGTTTTGCAGCTCTTCCCAATTGCTGGCCCTCTTTTCTGCCAAATGGCGGGACCTGCAAACTTGTCTTCCTTCTCTCCACAGTTGCAACTGGGCTGGAATCAGGCCCGGATTAACACCTTTTCGTGCCCTAGGCCACATTTTGGAATTATGTCCCCTTTAAGCCAACCTCTACCACAACCCCCCCCCCCACGCACACACACACACAGCCTTTCATTTGCTCGTCTCCCTTAGGGCCTCACATCCAGCTCTCCTGGTGTGGCCCCACTAGGTCCGCCACAGGAGTTTCCCTCTCGGCAGGCATGGGGGGAGGAGCCTCCTCCCCGATGCCGGGGCTTGAGGCACTTGGCTCCTACCCGGTATCGGGGGTTGCACATGCGTTGTAGTCAGCAGCTGTTCCGATGCCACGCTTCTCCCCTATACTGGGGCTTGTCGCGTTGGGCTTCTCTCCTGTACTGGGGTTTGCGCATGTGCCGTAGCTGGCAGTTGCGCTTCTCTCTCCAGTAAGGAGGAGTCTCCTCCTTGTGTTGGAGGAGGAATACCAGCTTTCATGGTGTTAGGGCATGCGCAGACTGCACAATGGAGTTTCCTGTACTTGCACTGAAGGAGCCAGCAAGTGGATGCTGTCGGCATCGAGGGAGTTAATTGTTCCTCCTGTCGACGTCGATGCCAGTGTCGAGAGCCCTTGCGCATATGCCGTTTGCGCAACAATAGCAGGAGCAGGAGCTGGTATTCAGGAAGGGACAGGGGCGCCGCCAAAAAGGAGGACCTCCAGTGTCCTTTCTTCCTCATCTCCATGCGTGTTGCGTTTTTATTTGTTTCAACATTTTTATTTATTTTTTTGGTCCATGATCTGTGCCCCCCATTGGCTTGCACCCTTAGGCCATGGCCTAGGTTGGCCTTATGGGTAATCCTGGCCTGGCTGGAATGCTTAACTCCTTGCTATCTATCTCAGGGTCTTCTCCTGATCTGTAACCTGAGAACCAATAGTTCTTAACTGCCCAGTTGAGGGTGCTGTTGCTATGTGTTTGACTCCATCTCAATTGCTGGAGGAGGCAGTCCCTCTTCCATGTCTTCAATGTCAGAGCTGGTCATGACAAGTTCCCATAGCTTCACACATTCTTCTGCCTCTGAACACTATTTGTTTCATCCAAGGCTAATATTATAGTATGTGTTCAATAAATGGCTGTGGCCGACTTACCGGCCAAGCATGTTGCGGTGGGGAGTTGTCCTCCTCGCCATCTTGCCAGGGAAAAGGGAGGGGGTGCGGGGGGCTTCTTCCTCCCAGAAACCCCTTTGAGGTGGCGGGAAGATTCCCGCCACCCATGCGGGCTTGCCAATAGCGGGCTGGCCCTGGGCTGCCCTTTGTCCCTGGCTAGAGAGCCCTTCCTTCTGCCCAGGCAGCCTATTTAAGACTGCCCAGGCTGCTCGGCTGACACGTGGGTGCCCGAGCGACGATAGCCTCCCACCCACCTTACAGGTTTTCAGGGCAAGTTGGGTTATTGGATATCACTGCAGTCGTGGATCACCATGTGTGGAAGTTCTCCGGTAACATGTTTCACGTAGCAGCTCCATGCTTATGTAGCAACTCTTTGTTTTGCACTCATGGGGTGCCAAGTTCTCGTTGACCGGGATTGGGCTGGTGGCACCCAGGTACACAAGAGTCTCCAGATATCGTGGGCTGCGGTACCCATGATCCAGGACCCATGCAGGACCGCCAACCCCTGTTCCTATTGTTAATAAACGAGTTGTGGCCATATTTTATCCAAAACCCTTGTGTCTGTGCTTCATTGGTTGTTCAGCGGGAGGTGTATCAGTCATCCAAGTGCAATAAACAGAAATGGTGAAAATCTTGCTGGTCTGTTCTTAAACCCACCTTTGTATTTCATTTCTACTAGAGGCTTTTCTTATTAGTTGAGAAGCTAAATTCCATGTATTTCTTGAGAAGAAGTTATTCTGTCTTCATTCCATATTTGTACATTATATTAAATTGGCAGATCACTTCTGGCAGCTATTTAGTAAACTATTTAAATGTCTTATATATTTACTGGTGTTTTACAAAATTTACAGAGGCATCACAATTCACTTCAGAAATACTGTCAATCTTGATGGCATTCTTTGGTAGAATATTGGGAAAAAATGTGATGTCTTACTTGATGTTTTACAAATCAAGCAAGCTGTTCTTAATTCCCTCTGAAAAGTGATAGGTTATAGAGATTAAAAGGGAAAATGTCCTTTTTGGAACAATGGAACACAAATGACAGACCGAACAAACAATAATAATAATAATAATACACTTTATTTATATTCCGCTCTTCTCACCCCGAAGGGGACTCAGAGCGGATTACAGGTAGACATACTTAGCAGACAATCTCTGCCGTTTTGTACAATACACACACATACACGAACAGAGGCAAACTCTGGCCACCAGGGGGAGCTGACACACTCCTCATCTCTCAGCGTTCCCAGCGTCCCTTGTTGTTCCTTCCGCATTCCGCTTTCCTGGGGTTCTTTAATGGCCTCATAATTCAGTCAAAACTTGCCTCCCCACTTAATGTGGTACTTTTATCTCCTACTTGACACTTGCAACTGTCTTTTGGGCTGCAAAGGTTGGCAGCAGGCTATACACTTAAAGGTCGAGCACCCACCTCGACCCGGGCAGGCCTCGAACTCATGACCTATTGATCAGAGAGATCTTATGCAGCTGACACTTAGCCAGCTGCGCCACATTCCCGGTGCTATGCATTTCCCAAATCCAAAATACTAGTGATTTTGCTGTTAAAATATCTGCCATTGACAATTTCAAATTTAGACAATGTTAAGGATGTAGTTTTTTTAAAGTCATGATTTGGATATTTTAGTTTACATTTAAGAAAGTAAAATCATGCAACTGGCAAGTATAGCACAGATATGACTGAAAATTATTCTGTATTTTCCTGGCTGAAAAGGCAACTGCGGTGTGCTCATCAACATGGACCGTCTCTTCCCCTACCGACCCCAGAGATCACTCCACTCCGAACAACTGAACCTCCTGGAAGTGCCGACCTTCAAAGCAATCCGTCTCACATCAACCCGACTCAGAGCCTTCTCTGTAGTAGCGCCGTCAATTTGGAATAGCCTTCCAAGTGATGTGCGGGCCTCACAGGACCTACTCTCTTTCTGCAAGGCCTGCAAGACCCACCTTTTCCGGCTAGCTTTTGACTGCTAAGCCGTAAATCTTTTTCCCAAAGATTCAGTTCATTTCTGGTGTTTTACACACCTCTAATGGTCATTATAAGTCAGAAATGACCTGATGATACACTGTAACAGTTACCTTCATTACTGGTAATGGAGGGAAATAATTACAAGAAACTGCTAATGTATATCTAGTTCCAAATCTTGCCATCCCCTCCCCACTCACCCCTGTCCCACAAGTGCCTACTCACCCTCGGTTTGGGTACTCAATCGCTAAAAGGTTCACGATCACTGTCCTAGAGCAGCACGATGATATTATCCTCTTTAATAAGTTCTAAATACTTCAAGCAATAACAACAAAGCAATGCTCGTTCTTCTCTGGGAACATTATGAACAGAATGTAGAATGTTCCCTTCCTTATTTTGCCTGAATTTTGCTTTGGTACCTTAAGTCGAATTGACCAGGAAGACCTATTTAGTAATTTTCTACTGAATTTTAACTTTCATTTTATTGGTATAAATCTTAGTTCATTTTCAATATATGCATTTTAATAGTATTATCTTCTATATAATAAAAGTCAGTGTTTGTATGTATGTATGTATGCATGCATGCGGAGGGCAGAAGGGCGGATATGCGGCCGCGTTCTGATTGGCTCCCACTTTCATAGGCCACAGTGACCAGCGCGGGTGATGGACCTGCACCAAACTTGGTACACATAACCCCCCTGGCCCCCTTTAAGTCCTGGTGCGGTTTGGAGAAGGGACCATGGATGATGGGACTTGGAGTACCTTCCCTCACTTCCCGAGACCCCTGCCACCCTCATCCCATGACTGATCAAGACCAGACTTGGCACACACATCCCCCATGACCCACTGTACATCCTGGCACAGTTTAGAGGAGGATGGACCACGGATGATGGGACTTGAAGTACTTTCACTCACTTCCCGAGACCACTGCAACCCTCATCCAATGACTGATCAAGACCAAACTTGGCACACAGAGTCCCCATGACCCACTCTACATCTGGCTGCAGTTCAAAGGGGGTTGGACCATGGATGATGGGACTTGCAGTACCATCACTCACTTACTGAAACCACTGTGACCCTCATCCAATGACTGATCAAGACCAAACTTGGCACACAGAGTCCCCATGACCCACTCTACATACAGCTGCAGTTCAAAGGGGGATGGACCATGGATGATGGGACTTGCAGTACCATCACTCACTTACTGAAACCACTGTGACCCTCATCCAATGACTGATCAAGACCAAACTTGGCACACAGAGCCTCCATGACCCACTCTACATCCTGGTGCAGTTTCAAGGAGGATGGACCACAGATGATGGGACTTGCAGTACCTTCAGTAATTTCATGATACCACTGCAACTCCCAGTAATGATGGATCAAGGCCAAACTTGGCAGACAGAGCCTCCATGACCCACTCTACATCCTGGTGCTGTTTGGAGGAGGGTGGACCTTGGACAATGGGACTCACAGTGCCTTCACTAACTTCCTGACACCACTGCGAGCCACAAAAATAACTGCTAAACACCAACTAATATGTTTCTCAAATAACCCGGGCACCGCCGGGTCCCCAAGCTAGTATTTTATATTTATTAAAAGTGCAGCATGCCACAAATGTGGGTTTTCCTGTGAGTGTATTTTCATGTATACACAATTTGAGTCCTAATTTTGGTAGTTGTTTTTAAATTGCATTTTTTAAAAGTCTGCTTTGTTAACATTTTATATTAATAATTGCTTAAGTTTTACTGTACATCACAGCACTAGACTGCCTTCGGGAAGAGGAAGCTGTTCAAGAATTACAGAACTCACTCAAATAGCCCATAAAAGGGCGGCTTGGAACGAACACAATACACATAATTATACCACTTGTAAATGTGTTACCTTTGGGACTTGTGAGGTTTTGCCAAATAGATATTGTTTACTAATTGCTGCTAAAATGTTGTTTTGGGAAGCAGTCATTTGACAGAAATTTGGACCATTTTTATAAAGCAGTGTGTAATGAGTGAATAACAAATCCTAATGCACTAATTTTTTTTTTTAAAAAAATGTCCCAAGCTCTGAGGAAATCATAATACAGGCCGTCCTAGGTTACAAACCAGATAGATTCTGTAGGTTTGTTCTTAAGTTGAATTTGCATGTATAGTCAGAACAGATACATTTTAATTGTAATTCCAGCCATATGTGCCTGCGCATTGGGGTGGATATCTCCGGTTTTAAATTACTTTGAAATCCGTTATTTTTCGTATTTGAAATTATTTCTATCATATATCGACCCTCGGGGTCCAACCCGGAAGAGAAATTTCAAAACTGAACCCATCACGTTATTAGTTCGTATTTTCCCCTCCTCAGTTCTCAACTTGTTGTCCCGCGTTATTTACAAGAAGGGAAGGAGGCAGGGGACTCGAGTCACCCTCCTCCTCCTATCCTTGCAAGTAAACCGGGACACACACACACCACTCAGACCCACACTTGACTAGCTTTCGTCATGGTGCCTCCGGAGCAGAAGAGAAAGGCGAGTAGGCACCATCCCGCCACCTCCAAGGTCCCCATGCATTCCCACCAGCTGGAAAGCTCTGCTGAGCTCTGAAAGTCTCCTCAGGAGTTGGGAGGCTTGGGGAGAGAGCAGCAGGAGAAAACTCGCTCCAGAGGCGCATAAGAGAGAGAGAGAGCGCAAGAAAGAGAGAGCGAGAGAAAGAGAGAGCACAAGAGAGAGCGCAAGAGAGAGAGAGTGCAAGAGAGAGAGCATGAGAGAGAGTGCATGCGAGAGAGAGGGGGGGTGTGCGAGAGTGAGAGAGAGTGTGTGTGCACGAGAGAGAGAGAAAGCAAGAGAGAGAGCCCGTGAGAGAGAGTGCGTGCGTAAGAGAGAGCGAGAGAGATCGCGTGCGCGTGGGAGAAAGAGAGAGAAAGCGCGCACACAAGAGAGAGATGGAGCAAAGACTTTGCCGGGAGAAGGAGCGAGGAGGGGCATGAGAAAGGGGGAAAGAAGGGCACGGACCAGGGGTTTTTTTGGTCTGTGATCTGCGCCCCCCCCCCCGGCTTTACGCCCCTAGGCCATGGCCTCGTTGGCCTTATGGGTAATCTGGACATGGTATTGTGTCCAAATTTGGTGCCAATTCGCCCAGTGGTTTTTGAGTTATGTTAAACCCACATATGAATGTTACATTTTTATTTATATAGATAAGATGCATTAATTCCTCATTGACCTAAAGGTATGTCCACTATGTCTTGCAAAAGGGTTAGCCACAACAGAAAACCCCTGAACATTTTATAATGAAATTGTGACTTTTCTTACGTTCTTAGGATCACCTGGGGCACTGACCACTTAGCATGGGTTGAAGGCATCATGAAAATGTGGTGTTTTAATGATGCAGAGTGCAAATGTGATCATCTTTGTGCATTCATTTAGTTTTCAACAAACTAGTAACCCTTTTTTATTAATAGTATCACATGTAAATCTCAAATTTTCTCTCTTTTTACTCTTCTAACTTTTTTACATTGTGTTTTTGTAATTATTTGCTCCCATTCAATCATTTCTTTGTATAAAAATATTGTTTTTGGAAACGTTCAATGATATAAGTAAATAAAGAATTCAGAAAAGTGAAATATACACACTCTGCTGTATTCCAGGTAGGAGTGTGCCAATTCCTCCTGTTTTTGTCCCAGTTTCATGTTGAAATTAATGTGCCCCACCACCACTCTGTTTTCATGATGATTCCTGGAGATTAGGAGGGGGCCATTCAGATTTCTAACTAGGAACCCTGAGTTCTGTTTCTGTTTTGAGAATCATCTTCCTGAAAACAGAATGGGGGTGTGGGGGTCACAAACAATGGATGGCGGACACTCAAAATTCAGAACTAAAACAGAACAAAAATAGAATGAATTTTGTGCCATTTCGCACACCCCTAATTCCATGTAATTATAGTGTAGAGACCTCAACTGGGCGTCCAGGACGTTTGGCATCTTCCGTGCTTGTACGGCCACAACAAAATTCAGTAAACCACTTTTTACCATTGAAATTGATGGTGCAGAGTCCCCATAGTATTTATCAAGCTTAGCCTTGGTTTGAGTGATGGTTCCCCCCCCCCCCAAATAATGTTTAATGAGCACAAAATTCACTTTTTTCCATTTTCTCCTCAAATCACGTGGCAGTCTGCTATCAATGGCTGTCAAACACAAACTAAATGACACAGCTTGTTCAAATTTTGACAGGAGTCATCTGACAGATGCCTATTGACAGGAGCAGTGTTGCCCTTTCAGTTAAGAGGTGGGAAATTCAAAAAGTCATGGACTTATTGACCCGCCCTCGTATCATGTGTGTACACACACATGCATATCTATAATTATACTTTATATTCACTGTGTCGCATGTGTAACAAGATGTTGGTGTGCCAACTCTTTCACCATGTTCCTTACTATTTCAGCATGTAACTTTCTTATTCATTTGCATTGTTCACAATCAGTCTTACAAAGCAATAATAAAGATGTACAAGATATTTTCTGTTTAATTTAAAGTAGCACATCAGAACACAAAGGTCTCGGGAAGGAATCACATTGGCCCCAATCAAACAGCTGAAGTTTTTTGAAGCAGTTTCATCGAAGCCAAAAATTACCTAATCTATATTTAGAGAGAATAAGAAGTTGTCTCTCTAGCGATCAAGAGGTAATGAACTGTTTCTGTCTGAGGTGGGCACAGGATTCCTATCACAAAAGAATGAGAGAGAGAGAACAGATTGAAATCATTATTGTGAAACAGTATTATTCTGTCCCAAAACTAGACGGAGGCCAGGGGAGCTTTTGCACAGTTAAGACTCGTGCGCCAGCTGCGCCCGTACCTTGGGAAGTCTGATCTGGCTACGGTCGTCCACGCTCTGGTCACATCCCGAATAGATTACTGCAGCGCACTTTACGTGGGGCTGCCTTTGAAGACAGTTTGGAAATTACAATTAGTCCAACAGGTGACAGCCAGATTATAAACTGGAGCCACATACAGGGAACATACCACCCCCCTGTTGTGTCAGCTCCACTGGTTGCCTGTCCATTTCCGAGCTCAATTCAAAGTGCTGGTTTTGACCTTTAAAGCTCTATACGATTCCGGCCCAGCTTACTTGTCCGAACGCATCAGCCTCTATGTCCCACCTTGTAATGTAAGATCGTCCGGGGAGGCCCTGCTCTCGCTCCCGCCAACTTCTCAAACGCGGTTGGTGGGGCTGAGAGAGAGGGCCTTCTCGGTGGTGGCTCCCCGTCTGTGGAACGTGCTTCCAAGCAACATACGATCAGCCCCATCCCTCCTGGCATTCAGGGAAAATGTGAATTCTTGGCTGTGGGACCAGGCGTTTGCACATTAGCACAATGCAGCACTTTGGACTGGATTTGTAATGGCAAGTTGATGGATATGGCTCAATGCTCCGGTTATGGACGGAACACTCTTAACTTAAGATAATGTGTATGATGTGTTAATGTTAATTGTATTTTAATGTATTTTAATGCTATATGTTTTTGGTTCCACATTCAGGTCTTCACCAGCCTCCTGAAGGACAACAGAGAGGGGGCAGATCTAGCATCACTTGGGAGAGAGTTCCACAGCCGAGGGGCGACCACAGAGAAGGCCCTGTCTCTCATCCCCACCAGTGGCGCTTGGGAAGCTGGCAGGACCGAGAGCAGGGCCTCTCTGGAGGATCTTAATGTCCTTAATAGTTCATAGGGGAGAATCCGTTTGGACAGGTAAAGTGGGCCAGAACCGTATAGGGTTTTGTAGGTTAAAACCAGTACTTTGAATTGTGCCCGGAAGCTAATTGGCAGCCAGTGGAGCTGGCACAGCGAGAGAGTTGGATGCTCCCTGTGCCCCGTTCCTGTTAGTAACCTGGCTGCCAAACGTTGGACTAATTGCAGCTTCCAAGCAGTCTTCAGAGGCAACCCCACGTAGAGAGCATTGCAGTAGTCTATTCGAGATGTAACCAGAGCGTGGACCACCGTGGCCAAGTCAGACTTCCCAAGATAGAGTAGAGAAGAGCGGGGTAGAAATGTTGGAAATAAATAAATAATAAATAAAACTACACTTCTAGAAGGACGTCAAAGAAAGCAAAACTTAATGCTCTGTCAGAGCTGGGAAAATTAGTTTTTCCACTACATCTTGCAAAATGCCCAGCCAGCAAAGTCAAGGCCTCTATCAATATGAATTCTGGGAACTGTAATCTAAAGAGAGACTTTCCCAAGCACTGACTCTGGCAAAGGATGGGATCTATAAAGGAGTAGCACGCATGGGAAACACATATGGATCCCATTGTTCCTAAGGTATCCCTACCCAATGCTGTGTGTATATATCCTGTAACACCCTGTGTTATGGGATTTCAAGACTGTATACAATGAAATCAATGTAAGCAGTTTGAAATAATTGAAAGAGACTGATATTATTTATTTAAACAACAACAATTTAATTTATAATACACTTTTCATCAAAGGGTGGAATATTAGCATATTCAATTAAAGACAAGCACCGGGAAGTGGCACAGCTGGCTAAGTGTCAGCTGCATAAGATCTCTCTGACCTGTGTTCGAGGCCTGCTCGGGTCGGGTTGGGTGCCCGACCTTAAGTGTAGCCTGCTGTTGACCTTTGCAGCCCAAAAAACAGTTCATTTGTCAAGTAGGAGATAAAGGTACCACATTAAGTGGGGAGGCAAATTTTGACTGATTTATGAGCCCATTAAAGAACTCCAGGAATCGCTGAAAGGAATGCGGAAGAACAACAAGAAAATGCTGAGAGAGTCGAGGAGTGCATCAGCTCCCCCTGGTGGCCAGGCGTTTGTCAGAAGTATACCAGAAAATTGCCTCTTTGTTCGTCTCAGTTCGTCAATATCTGTATATATGTTAAACTGCATGGATTGTCTGCAATGTATATGTACTGTAATCCGCTCTGTGTTCCCTTTGGAGTGAGAAGAGCGGAATATAAATGAAGTAAATAAATAAATAAATAAATAAAATGTAACAATATAAATATTCATTAAATAAAATCCCCCGGTCACTATCAATCTCAGCAGTCTCAAGTATAACTGAGCATCTTAATTTGGCAAGTCAAAGAAGGAGCTATGCAACTCCTTATGCACAGGGGTGAGATCCTCCTCCAGTTGGACATCCAAAGGAAAACCATTCCACTGATGTCAAGCCAGTTCTTGAAAAGCTGTATGTGTTGGTGGAACAGGCAATAGCCCTTAGCCTGAAGATCTGAGGTTCCTAGATGGTACATACCATGCTCGTGGAGCTGCCAGTTGCCGTGGGAGATCAAAGCAGAGAGCTTTAAATACCAGACCAAAGTTTTAAAATAGACTCTGGTCTGAAATGGTAGCCTGTGAAGGGATCTATGACGACAAGAGGCATGTGAATATTTAGGGAGATTTAAAACAAACTGTACAATACTATATTTAAATCAAAGGAAGAAAAAAGCAGGTATGCAAACTGCCAGGGAGATAACCAAGGCCTGGACAAGGAAATGGTCAATCACGATGATCAAAAACCTGTGGATCCTATTTTCAAAAGATAGAAATTGCCTGTTGCCACTCCAATTAAAGGGAACGAAGACAATGTGTACGTATTTAGCAGGTCTCCAAGGTTCCTGTCAATCGAGACAAGGGCTGCTCTCAACCCAGTAAACAGAGTGTAGGACATGAAAGGGGATTCTTCGTGATCAGGCTGTAACACCAAGATCTCCTTGTCAAAGTGGTCCCTGGTCAAGGGTTGGGAACCATTTCTATAGAATGCATACGGTGGGAGGCTCAGGGGAATTTGGGGGGGCGGTGAACCCCTTTAAGGGGGCGGTGAGCAATTGGCCATTTAGGAGGGGATGCGCAGCCCTCTTCTTTGGCCACGCCCCCTTTGCTTTGACCACCACATGCAGTGCAGTGTGAAGGCTGCAGTGCAAAGGCCTCTACGTCCTCTGGCGGAGCCTCCCCGCCAGCGCGGAAGAAAGCGCAGCCTTCCCGGCGGAGGCAATTAATTCCAAACCCTTCCAGTATTTTCTGTTGGTCATGGGGGTTCTCTGTGCCAAGTTTGGCTCAATTCCATTGTTGTTCCATTCAAAATGCTCTTTGATTGTAGGTAAACCATAAATCCCAGTAACTACAACTCCCAAATGAGAAGGGCTATTTTCTCAAAACTCCACCAGTGTTCAAATTGGGCATATTGAGTATTCGTGCCAAGTTTGGTCCAGATCCAGAGTTGTTGGGCTCTCAGTTTTCTCCGGATGTAGGTGAACTACATCTCCCCTAAATCACTGCCAATTCCTCCCAAACCCCTCCAGCATTTTCTGTTGGTCATGTGGGTTCTGTGTGCCAAGTTTGGTCCAGTTCTGTAATTTATGGGGGTCTCAGTGGTCTGTGGAAGTCAGAGCTGAATCGATTGAAGGTACTGCAAATCCCATCATCCGTTGTCCATACTCCCCCAAACATATTGTTTTTGTGATTAATCACTAGGCTTTAATTATGTTCAATTTGGAACAATGAAAATACATCCTGCATATCCAGTACTTTGGAACGCTCTTCCTCCCGCCTAACTTTTGGAAGGCTTGTAAGACCTTTCTGTTTGTACAGGCATTTGGTCAGTAAATAACTCCAGGCCTTTTACCATGTAGCCGTAGGCCATGGGAGTAATTCTGGTGCACGTGCACTATTGTATAGTTTTAATTATGGGTGTTAATCTCAATGATTTACTTGTGTTTTTATTGTGTTTTTAGCATATGTAAGTCGCCCCGAGCCTGACGGGAGTGGCGACTAATACGTCTAAATAAATAAATAAATAAATATTAGATATTTGCATTAGAATTTTGTAAGAGTAGCAAAATTATTTATCAAGTAGCAACGAAAATATGGTTGGGGGTCACCACAACATGAGGAACCTTATTTAGGGGTCATGGCATTAGAAAGGTTGAGAACCACTGCATTAAGTTAGAAATAAGACTGCAACTCTTAAGGATTTCTTTTTAGAACAGCGGGTCGATCTTTGCTGCATAACTGAAACCTGGATCAACGACGGCGATGAAACCTGCCTGCATGAGTTAGCATTTCCCGACTATGTCGTTGCTCACCAGAATAGGAACGGGAGGCGCAGGGGGGGGGGGGTGGCTATCCTCTCCCATGACCTAGTACATCTTAGAGCAGTGCATGCATTGGAAACAGATGGGATTGAAAGTGTTGGCCTGATGTGGGGAGCCCCGGAAAGTGTAGCCTTCTTGCTGGTGTACCGAGCACCTAGCGCACCGGCAAGGAGTCTCTCCCTGCTGCTGGAGACTGTGGCTGAGTGGGCATTGAGGTTCCCTAGACTTGTGGTGCTGGGGGACTTCAATGTCCGCACTGACACAGCCTCCTCTCCATCTGCAGCAGGGGACCTGGTGTCGACCATGGCGGCACTAGGCCTTTCCCTTACAAACTCGGGCCCCACACATCTGGCTGGACACACTCTTGATCTGGTTTTCTCTGCAGGTGTCCAAGTGTCCGTCACCTCTGTAATCGAGGTGCCATGGTCGGATCACTGTGCTCTAAGAGTCCAGGTTGAGTTGCCACCACCCCCCGGCAAGGGTGCCGAACCAATTTGGATTCACCCGAAAGGACTTATGGAACCAACTAGGTTCCTGAATGCCCTGAGGGATTTGGAGCCTGTCAGCGTCTCGCTCGAAGAGCTGGTTACCACCTGGAACAGTAAGTTATCCGCTGCTCTCGACGAGATTGCCCCTAAACACCCTCTCCAACCCCGCAAGGGTCGCTCCCCGTGGTTCACAGAGGACCTTAGATCTATGAAGCGGGAGAAGAGACGGCTAGAGCGCGCGTGGAGGAAGCTCCGTGACGGACCTTCAGAATCAGCTTATAAGCTTTTTATGGAGGCTTATGAACATGCTACCAGAGAAGCGAAAAATTGTCATTATGCTTCCCTGATAGCGTCTGCAGACTCACGCCCAGCCCAAGTGTTTAAGATAATTCGGCAACTCACGATGGTCCCTACCATCCCAAATAACGACGATCAGGCCCTTACAGCCGAGGCTTTTCAGAGTCATTTTGCAGACAAGATTGCGACACTTCGCCGGGACCTGTCCGCCACAGTTGATACAGTACAGGAACTCGAGACCCCGTGGCCCTCCGCCGGGTCCACCTTTGACCGGTTTTGACCACTGGCCGCAGAGGATGTTGACAAGATAGTCGCAGCCCTTCGACCTACCACCTGCTCCTTCGACCCGATGCCCCTCCACGCTGATTCGAGCTTGCGTGGAGGGGTTACGCGGCCCTCTGTTGAATATAGTCAACTGCTCCCTTGAGCAAGGAGCTTTTCCAGAGGTGTTGAAAGAGGCGGTGGTAACTCCATTGCTGAAGAAGCCAGGGTTAGATCCCTCGGCTCCCTCCAATTACCACCCAGTGTCGAATTTGTCATACCTGGGCAAGGTAATTGAGAAGGCAGCAATGGAGCAGCTGCAGGCTTTCTTGGATGATACAACCTGGCTAGACCCCTTCCAGTCTGGCCTCCATTCGGGCCATGGGACAGAGACCGTCCTGGTCTCCATCATAGACCTACTCCATTGCCACTTGGATCGAGGCGGATCGGCGCTGCTCGTGTTATTGGACCTCACGGCAGCGTTTGATACTGTCGATTACCAACTTTTGACACACTGCCTGGCAGTGGCGGGGGTGAGGGGGACAGCTCTCAAATGGCTGTCCTCCTTCCTCCAAAGCCGCCTGCAGCGAGTGAAGTGGGGAGGGGTGGTCTCCGAGGGCACCCCCTTACATTGTGGTGTTCCTCAGGGGGCCATTCTCTCCCTGCTGTTATTTAACATCTACATGCGACCACTCGCCCAACTGGTGCGGAGTTTCGGGCTGGAATGTCATCAGTACGCTGATGACACCCAGCTCGTTCTGAGGATGGACCCTGGGGCGGAATCTGTACCTGATAATTTCCATCTCTGCCTCGAAGCCGTAACTGGATGGCTGCAAGCCAGTAAGTTGAAGGTGAACCCGGCGAAGACGGAGATCTTGTGGCTGGGCCGCCCGGGGGAGAGGGAGATCCAGCTGCCGATGTTTGACAGCGTGGCACTATGCCCGCAGCCATCAGTAAAGAGCTTGGGGGTCCGGCTAGACCCACAGCTGTCTATGGAGGCACAAATTGCTTGTGCCTGCAAGACAGCCTTTTACCATCTGCGGCAAGCGAAACGTCTGGCCCCCTATCTCTTCCGTTGTGACCTGGCCACGGTGATCCAAGCCACGGTCATCTCGAGGTTCGACTACTGTAACCCGCTGTACATTGGCCTTCCTTTGTCGGCGATCCAGAAACTTAAACTAGTGCAGAACGCGGCAGCTCGCTTGCTGCTAGGAGCCCCACGATCGGCGCACATAACACCACTCCTACACGAACTGCACTGGTTGCCTATTGAATTCCGGGTCTCCTTCAAGGTATTAGTTCTGACTTTTAAGGCCATATATGGTTTGGGGCCAGTGTACCTGAAGGAGCGGCTTACCCCATATGCTCCCAGAAGATCACTGCGTTCAGAGGGGCTTGATCTACTTGAAGTTCCGGGCATGAAGTCTTGCAGGCTCTCCTCCATGAGACAGAGAGCATTTTCAGTAGCGGCACCTGTTCTGTGGAATTCGCTGCCACCAGAGACACGAGCCTTGCAGGACCTGCTGGCATTCCGCAGGTCCTGCAAGACCTGGCTCTTCAGATAAGCGTTTGGAGTCTGATGGCGCTTGACTGACGTCAATATCTTGTCAAACATCACCACCTCTATGACCCAGCCCTATGGTCCAGCTGGTTGTGATTTTATGTCTGTTTTAACGGAGTTTTTTAGGTGTTTTAGTCATGTTTATATGCTGTTTTATATGCTATATGCTGTTTTTACATGTGAACCGCCCTGAGCCTTGGGAAGGGCGGGTTATCAAGTCGAAATGATAAATAAATAAATAAATAAATAATACATATATCTTTCTGTTTAATTGCTATTAAATTTTTAAAAATAATTTCTAGAGAGGCGGTGAGTAAAAATTTTTCTGGAAAGGGGGCGGTAGGCCAAAAAAGTTTGGGAACCACTGGTCTAGTGTTTTAAGAATAAAAGTTATCACAATATCTGTGGTATTGAATAAAGCAGCATGGTCCTATGATCATAAGTCTGCACACCCTTGTAATTCTGCATTATAGCTCTTGTTTGATATTTATTTTTAGCACAATTTCAGTATTACAAACAAAAAAGGCAAAGACATGTAAAAAATAAAAAGGAAAGACACTCAAAATTGCTGTCCAAGGTGATGAATAAAATAATTTCAGAATCTCAAGTAGGTCCATTGAGTCAAATACACTGCCTAAGTTTCCCACCTGATTGAGATCAGAGCAAGAAGATTTCAAAAGGGAGATAGGAGACTGTCACATCCCATCAGCCCAGTTGAAGCTAACTGCTATTAATTTCCTTCATTCTGAGAAGTCATGGTGCCAATAATGCTTGGAGAATAATAATACACTTTATTTATATTCCGCTCTTCTCACCCCGAAGGGGACTCAGAGCGGATTACAGGTACACATCTCTCGGCATTACTTCGCGAACTAAGATTCTTAGGAAGGACTCATCCCACGCTTTTTACAAGCGTGTTGATGACTAAAAAGGCCAATCTGAGATAGGCAAGTCTCCTTGGGTGATGTTGTTTCCAAGTTGCGGTTCTTTCTGCGTTGTCGTTTCTCTTCGAGACCCATTTGGCGTGTCTTCTTGAAAGAGTCTGCAGCATCATGGATAGTGCGTCTCCATGTCTCCCAATGTGTGGCCAGGGTGGACCATTGTTGGTGATCAATCTGGCCGAGCCTGAGATATTGTTTCAGGGAGTCCTTATATCTCTTTCTGGGGGCGCCTCTCTTGCATTGACGCATGGTGAGTTCACCATAGAGTAGTATCTTTGGGAGGCGGTGGTCCTCCATCCTAGAGATGTGCCCTGCCCAGCACAGCTGTGTTCTCAATAGCATGGCCTCAACGCTGGTGATCCCTTCTTGCTCAAGGACAGCAACATTTGTCACATAGTCAGTCCAGTGTATATTTAGGATTGTGCAAAGACAGCGCTGATGAAAGCATTTGAGGAGTCGTAGGTGTTGGCGATAGGTGACCCATGTTTCAGACCCATAGAGGAGAATAGACAGTACGATAGCTCTGTACACTCTGTACAGGTACACAGACAATCCTTACCGTTTTCCACATACACACATATAGACGAACAGAGGCAAACTCTGGCCACCAGGGGGATCTGACGCACTCCTCATCTCTCAGCGTCCCCAGCGTCCCTTGTTGTTCCTTCTGCATTCCTCAGCGTTCCTGGAGTTCTTTAATGGCCTCACAATTCAGTCAAAATTTGCCTCCCCACTTAGTGTGGTACCTTTATCTCCTACTTAACAGATGCAACTGTCTTTCGGGCTGCAAAGGTTGACAGCAGGCTACACTTAAAGGTCGAGCACCCACCTCGACCAGGGCAGGCCTTGAACACATGACTCATAACTCATAGAGCCATGCCAAGATATTATACCAGAGCCAAAGATAGTCATCTATAAACACACACATATTTAAGTACTGTATTTACTCAAATCCAATGCTCATCTGTTTTGGCTGAATTACCTCGCCAAAATTAGGGTGTACGTTAGATTCATGTAATACAGTAATTTTAGTGCTGTGCCCAAGCAAAAGGTGAAGCTGCTGGAGGGAAAGGTGCCTGGAGCTCCTATTTGAGGGATGTCACCACAAATTGAATTGCAATGGCTCAATGCTATGTGATCCTGGGATTTGTAGTTGAGTGAGGCATCTGCATTCTTTGGTAGAGAAAGCTCAAGACTAAACCGGGAGATCTCTAATGCAAATTATGTCATTTACCATCAGTATTATGTTGGTTACAAAAACGGTTAACTTTTCATGTGTGAGATAATGGCAAATGAATCTTGGGAAGTCAGACTTGGCCACGGTGGTCCACGCTCTGGTCACATCCCATATAGACTACTGCAACGTTCTCTATGTCGGGTTGCCTATGAAGACTGCCCGGAAGCTGCAATTAGTCCAGCGTGCAGCAGCCAGACTACTAATGGGAGCGGGGTACAGGGAGCGCACAACTCCCCTGTTGCGCCAGCTCCACTGGCTGCCAATTAGCTTCCAAGCACAATTCAAAGTGCTGGTGTTGACCTACAAAACCCTATACGGTTCTGGCCCAGTTTACCTGTCCGAACGTATTCTCCCCTATGAACCGTCAAGAGTGCCAAGATCGTCTGGAGAGGCCCTGCTCTCGGTCCCACCACCTTCGCAGGCGCGTCTGGTGGGGACGAGGCACAGGGCCTTTTCTGTGGTGGCCCCCCGGCTGTGGAATTCCCGCCCAAATGAAATTAGATCCACCCCCTCCCTCCTGACTTTTAGGAAACCGGTGAAAACGTGGCTGTGCAATGAGGCCTTCGCAGAATGATGGAGGAGATTGCAAAGCGACTAAAGTCGCCAACCACTTGATACGGACCAAATATATGGAGGAAGTTGGACTTGATTTTACTTTGGTGAAAGGCTTTTAAAATGTATTTATTGTATTGTATTTTATTGTAAGTTTTATTGTAAATTTATGATGTTTTTAGATTTTAAATGTTAACATTGAATACTTGCTGTTTCCTGGTCTGAGTCCCTCTTCGGAGGTGAGAAGGCCAGGGGATAAAAGTTGTCCGGCTGACTAGGTACAATTGTAACTATTCAGTTTTGAAATTGCAAATAACTTTTTTTTGAAAAGTCGTAGAGGGCTGAAATTTCATGACATCTCTGCAGTTCTGGTCCAGAATATATTGGCCAAATTTCAATAACATATCTCCACCCCCTTCCGAGATAAGGGGTCGAGATATTTTTGCATCCATAACAAGCTGCATAGGTACAAATAGCATTATCTTTTAAAAATATATAATTCTTTTTCCTTGCATTATCATCATTCAAAATATATGAGGGTACATTTGTACCTATGCAGCTTGTTATGGATGCAAAAATATCTCGACCCCTTATCTCGGAAGGGGGTGGAGATATGTTATTGAAATTTGGCCAATATATTCCGGCCCAAACCGCAGAGATGTCACGAAAGTTCAGCCCTCTACGACTTTTCGAAAAAAAGTTATTTGCAATTTCAAAACTGAATAGTTACAATTGTACCTAGTCAACCGGACAAGGTTAAATAAATAAATAAATAAATAAATAAATAAGACCTTGTAGAACTACATGATTCCATAACATTGAGCCAGGGCAGGTTTTCCTTTCCATCGCTGGAAGCTTTGATATTCCAACACGTTTGTTTTTTAAAGAATGAATTCTAAGCATGCAGCTCAGCTACACACCTTTTTGGCCAGATTACAACGAGTGCATTTTGTGTCAACACTCATTACATTCATCAGCAAATACTTTTTTTTTGGCTTCAGGGTTTTGAAAATGGAGGTGCACATTACATTTGATGGCACATTAGTCTTGAGCAGATACCTGAACGGACTTGTATTTCATCACTGTCAATCTGACATTTCGAACACAGTAGAGTCGCTTTGGGAGTTCAGAACCAGTGATACTTTAAAACCTTTCCATTATTCATTTAATTCCTCCTCAGTATATCTTTCCTCCAAATTGTAAGGCTGGTGCTCGAAACGGTTACATAGCTCAGATTATGTGGTTTCTGGTTCAAAATCTGAGGGGTAGAATGATCTCTGGAGATGTCTGTGTTCTGTGTTTACTGACTATGGTTTGTAACAGGTTATCATTCAAACATACACAAATACCTACAGAAGACATTTTTCTGACTGGAAATAACAACACAAAACTTAGCCAAAATAACAATTTACAGATCTAGATGAAATTAGATGATGACTTCTCATTTGGGGGGATATGATAAGAAACATTTAATCTATCCGAAACACTTCTAGACAAAAGGTGGATGAAGAGTACAGTGGAAAAGTAGCTGGAGTATTTATAATAGCTCTGGGTTGTTGTAGGTTTTTTGGGCTGTATGGCCATGTTCTAGAAGCATTCTCTTCTGAAGTTTCCTCAGAGATGCAACACAAGAGAACCACTTCGATATACAGGTTCACACAAACGAAATAAACAGGATAACAAGAATGCTATATATATGAAAAAACAATAGAGTGTAATGGTGTGTAGATCTTATAATCATTAGGCTACAATTCACATAGCGCATCAAACACCATAGGATATGTGAGTATTCTACATACAGACAAAAGCGTCTCTCCAATACATATAAAAGGAACAGAGTACCACAGCAAAATTTGTCCTGGATGAGTTGAATTGAAGTGGAAGTTTAAAGTGAGTTGAGATAGTCCAAATCCTAAGAGTAATTCCAAATGTTCAACTCAGTATAGAAAAGACACTTGCATAGACAGTTGTTGAGAGATGCAAAGTCTGTTTGTAATCCACAAAGAGAAAGGCGGCAAGGGAAACTCAAGCCGCGGTGCAGGAACGGGGTGAGGGAACTCTTGCCACGTTCTAGGAGGGGGTGAGCCTGCCGGAAACCGCCGGAAAAGCCACAAAGGAAAGATGTATGGCGACAGCGACTGTAAACCTTATGTGGGCTAGAGTTGAAGCCAGAAAATGACCCAATACGGACAAAGGGAAACCGGGACAGTGCCAAATGGCTAAAATAATCCTGGGCGCCAAAGGGTCATGGCCGTTTTTGTGTCGCAGGGACACTTTCTCAGGGCGCGTTGCTGATAGGAGACATCTAGATAGATACAATATGAACTACATAGTAATGCTGGCACAGTAAGGTTCCAAAAGTAAGCATAAAAAGTATACAAGGGATACATATCAAGGCGAAAGATTCTATGTACTTCACAAATGGTAATCCATATGGCTGGATGCAGCAAGAGGCAAAGGGGCTGGACCTCATTTAAAGCAGGCACAACAGATGGAACTGATTATAAAAGTAATTGTTGAATAGAAAGAGAGTCATTCTACCCGCAGGGCGTTTCGCTCGTTAACAGAAGGACCCATTTTCTCTCAGCTTTGAGCAGCTGGTTAGAAAGATCACAGTGTGGTGTGGAGTTAACGCTTTGTAGACCTAAGATGGTGAAGCTGTCAGGAGAGTGATGACATTGTAAAAAATGATTATATAATGTGGACTCCTGAGACTGGCATCTAATTTTGGATTTATGTTCACACATTCTAACCCGAAGGAGTCTGGAGGTCTGACCCACATAATGGAGGCCACACTCATATTCCAAACAATAGACAATTCCAGAATGGGCACATGCGATTTCATCACGAAGTGTCAGGAGGGAGGATGCTGATCTGATGTCACTAGGAAGGGCGTTCCAAAGCCGAGGAGCCACCACTGAGAAGGCCCTGTCTCTCGTTCCCACCAGTTGCGCTTGCGAAGCAGGCGGGACTGAAAGCAGGGCCTCTCCAGATGATCTTAAACATCTTGATGGTTCATAGGGAGAGGTGCATTCAGACAGGTAAGTTGGACCAGAACCGTTTAGGGCTTTAAAGGCCAAAATCAGCACATTGAATTGTACCCGGTAGCAAACTGGCAGCCAGTGGAGCTGTCGCATCAGAGTAGTGCGCTCCCTGAGTGCCACTCCTGTTATCACCCTGGCTGCTGTCCGTTGGACCATTTGAAGCTTCGGAACAGTCTTCGGAGGCAGCCCTACGTAGAGAGCTTTGCAGTAGTCTATACGGGATGTAACCAGAGCTTGGACTACCGTGGCCAAGTCAGACTTCCCAAGATCAGATGTGATGAAAGTATTGCTGTTCCTTTAAGATGCTTTGTTTTGCCCTTGATTTGTATATTATGTATGTGGCACAGTTATCAGGGAGTTGTCGTCCTGCTTGTAATGTTCTGTTTCAGATATGATTTACCTAAGATCTTGCAACATGTATTGTGTATATACATTACGTATCATCCATGGGCAAAGCACAGCCCTGTGGTTGTTTTGAGGTGCAACCCCCAACACTCCTCATCATTGCCTATGGTTCCTGCGATTTACAACCTAATAACATCTAGAGTATTGTATAAAAGGGGTATTATTTTACTTACCCCTGTTATATATTCATAGGAACAATCTTAGCGTACATTTTCCTTCCTATAGCCATCATCTGAACTGTTCTATGCAAGTCTCAGTTAATTGTTAATGTTCTTTATCTATCACTGAACTTTAATGAAATTCTTCAACACAAAGTGAACATTTTTAAGATGGCTTTATTGTCATTGCCAAGGACAGAGTAGGAAATGGCTGAACATTTTGTAACGGATTGATATCTCAAGACACAGAAAGCTTACAGGTGTTTGTTCCATTCTTGCCCACACAAATTTTATTTCAGGATCAGTTAGTTTTCTATGTCAACTCATCTACTCCATTGCCCACCTTAAGTTTAAAAAAGTGACAAATCATACGAGGGCGGCTCAATAAGTCCGTGACTTTTTGAATGAAACACAGGTTTTTGGATAAAAAATCATTTTATTTTTCAACGTCGTCTCCTTTGAGCTCTATACACTTTGTCCAACGTTTCTCCAATTTTTTTTATCCCTTCCAAAAAATAAGATTTGTCGAGGTCATCAAAGTAGGTATTTGTTTGTGAGATGATTTCATTGTTGGAGTCAAATCTCTTTCCGCTGAGCCATTTCTTCAGGTTTGGAAACAAGAAATAGTCACCCGGGGCTAAATCTGGAGAATAGGACGGGTGAGGGAGCAATTCATATCCTAATTTATGGATTGTTGCCATGGAAACGGCATATGTGTGCACCCCTGCATTGTCCTGTTTTGTGAGAAAAAGCGGCACCCATCTTGCGGAAAGCTTTCTCACACCCAAGTGATCATTTAAAATTGAAACCACTGAGCCATGTGAGATGCCTATGGCTTCTACAATCTCTCGCACTTTCAATCTCTGATCGGCCAACACCATATCGTGAATTTTTTCAATTGTTTTGGGTGTCGAGACCTCAACTGGCCATCCAGAATGTTCGTCATCTTCCGTGCTTGTACGGTGTGACGACTTGGTTCTTAAAATAAAGTCTGGAGGATTTAAAAACTCTTCTCGGTTCGCTACCACCAACCTAAAATATTAATTCTAGGATTCTCTAATAAAACAACCCTTCAGCTAGGCCCTGTAATCTTCACCAAAATTAAACTAAGAGGAATGCTGAGGTAAATACACTTCTTTAGAGATGGGGAACACGAAAGACACTGGAGCTCAATCACACAGCCGATGCAAAGAGCACAACAGAGGCTTTTCTTTAAAGTTAATAAGTTAAACGTTTATTAACTTAACAGGCACAGATCGTATTGGTTCTTCTAATGAGGCACGAGAGCATATGGTTAATTAAAAGATGGTTCAACAGCATGATGGTTACAGCAAAATTGCTTCTTAATCTTAGATGTTCAATGTTACACAGACAGTGCGAAACTTGCCTAAACTAGAACTCACTCCCACTAATTTCTAAACTAGTGGTGAGCTATCTAATAAAACAACTATCCTAGAGAGTTCACTTCAGAGCTTTGATACAGAGGCTCAATACTCTAAACAGAGCTTTGATACAGAGGCTCATTACTCTAATGAGTTCTGACAAGGAGCTGTCAGCAACTCTCCTCTCTCTCTGAGAGCGTGTCACGAACACTCCTCTCTCCCTGAGAGCTTGTCAAGAACTGGCAAATAAGCCCTTTCTCTCTCCCTCTAGTAGTTCGGCTACTCCCCTTAACTCAGAGCGCCTCCCAGGCAGCTCTCTCCCTAACTCCTCCCAGGGAAGGCTCCCAACCATTCCCCCTTTTCCTGGCTGTTCTATCTGCCAAACCACCAGGCTGGTCTGGGCCCTGCCTTAATTGGGTGAGTTCCCCATATACGGCCACAACGAAATTCAGTAAACCACCACTAATAGGCCTCAGGCAAGGAACGTTTTTAGCAAAAAAACTTTCCGCCCAAAACCTAGAAGGCCCTCAAAACAACGACTTTAAAAACTACATTTCCCAGCATCCTCTGCGGCCGCCAGCAAAACCCATTGGCCAACATCAGTTACCATAGTAACGGTGGCCAAAGCCAGCCAAGGCTAGATTAGAATGCTGAGTGATTTCAGTTTAGACAGTTGGTGTTTGAGGGTTAAACTGTCAAGGCCAAGATCTAGGATAGAGACAAATAGGGCACCAGGAACACAGGCACCACTGACAAACACATACCCCCAGAATAACACAAAAAAAACCACCAGGCTGGTCTGGGCCCTGCCTTAATTGGGTGAGTTCCCCATATACGGCCACAACGAAATTCAGTAAACCACCTTTTTACCATTGAAATTGATGGTGCAGAGTCCCCATCGTATTTATCAAGCTTAGCCTTGGTTTGAGTGATGGTTTTTTTCCGCAAAAAAATACTGCTTAATGAGCACACGAAAGTCACTTTTTTCCATTTTCCCCTCAAATCAATGGCTGTCAAACACAAACTAAATGACACAGCTTGTTCAAATTTTGACAGGAGTCAACTGACAGATGCTTTTTGACAGGAGCAGTGTTGCCCTTTCAGTTAAGAGGCGGGAAATTCAAAAAGTCACGGATTTATTGACCAGCCCTCGTATTATATCCAAGACTATTTGGATGGATTTCCTCATGTGAATAATAGAAAGAGATCCTGAAGTCTATTTAGTCTTATTCCCTCCCAGGCTGGAAAAGACTACTAAAGCATTCCTGAGAGATGACCATCCAAACTCTGTTTAGCACCTCATCTTTTTAAAATACCATCAATGAAGGAAAATTGAAATCTATTGGTTATTTTCTTCTTCAGGACATGCTAATGATAACACTGGATTCTTTAGTGACCTTCAAGATGAAGTAATCCAACACGATTCTATACGACATTCTGAGAGCTGTACCCCCAAAAGGTCTGATTGATATGAAACATTATAAGGGCAAACACAATTATGACAACAGTAGACAAAATTTGAAAGAAATAATTCCCATTAGAAAAACTGCAATTTAATAAATGTGCAAGATTTACTAAAATGAGTAAATGCTAGAAAACTTAACAACAAGAGTGGATGTAAGAGCTGCAAGAGAAATGAAGAATCTATATATATAAAGGAAGAGTCGTCATCGAACGACCATCCTAGGCAGAGAAACCTTACAAGGCAGAGACACCAAATTTGGCAACAAAAATAGGCCTCAGGCAAGGAACGTTTTTAGCAAAAAAACTTTCCGCCCAAAACCTAGAAGGCCCTCAAAACAACGACTTAAAAAAACTACATTTCCCAGCATCCTCTGCGGCCGCCAGCAAAACCCATTGGCCAACATCAGTTACCATAGTAACGGTGGCCAAAGCCAGCCAAGGCTAGATTAGAATGCTGAGTGATTTCAGTTTAGACAGTTGGTGTTTGAGGGTTAAACTGTCAAGGCCAAGATCTAGGATAGAGACAAATAGGGCACCAGGGACACAGGCACCACTGACAAACACATACCCCCAGAATAACACAAAAGTAATACCTACACACAACAAAATACACACATAACACAACCTTGCGTCTACTGCTCAACCCATTTGTATGCCATTCCTTCCTTCCTTCTTTCCTTCCACACAGGCATAAGCTGACCCAAAAGACAAGCCATGCCTCCTAAAAAGAACAGCATCGGACGACACACTCACAACGCTACATACATCAACAAAAAAAGGGCAGAACAAACGCCAGAACAGAAGGACACTGCACTACACTAGCTTTTGCCATCACCATAAACAAGGCTCAAAGACAAACACTACAAATCTGTGGCATAGACCTTGACACAGAATGCTTCTCCCAAGGAAAACTCTATGTAGCGTGCTCCAGAGTTGGGAAACCACAGAACCTCTACATCAACACAGCAGACGGAAAGACAAAAAACATTGTATATCCACAAGCTCTGCAGAACACCAGGAACACCACACACCAACAACTCCACAGGACTTCAACATCCCACCCACCAGAACAACCCACAACGACACAGCCATGACCCCACCAAGACCATAAGTAACATCAATTCCAACCCTTACATACTCAGACTTTCTTACATCTCCTAAATAGGGCACAGCAACGCGTGCCGGGTACAGCTAGTATGATCTAAAATATCTTATAGAGCAGTGTTCCCCAACCTTTTTGAGCCGAGGCACATTTTTAACATTTAAAAAATCCTGGGGCACGCCACCAACCAAAATGACACAAAATGACCCTCTAACACAGTAATACATATAGTTAACTGACCTTGAGTTTTTGGAGTTGTAGTTCTCCTACATTCAGAGAGCACTCTGGATTCAAACAATGTTGGATCAGGACCAAATTTGGCAAGAATATTCAATATGCCCAAAAGTGAACACAGATGGAGTTTGGGGGAAATAGACAGGGAGCCGGAGGGAGGCTGAAAGTAGTTTCACACGCACCGAAGAGGAGGGGGAAGAGGGAGGGGTGGGGCCCTGCGGGGAGCCGTTCTCCCGGTTTGCAGCTCCGCCGGGCTTGGTGGAGCCGTGAACTGGAAGAAAGGCTCCCCGCAAGGAAATGGAGGAGATGCATCTCGGGCCTTGGCTGCTTCCAAACCGTGGTTTGGAAGCCGCCAGGTCCCGTGATGTGCTCCATTTCCCCAGGTCTCCCTCACAAGCGGAGGGAGACCTGGGAAAATGGAGGAAATGCATCTCGAGCCCTGGCGGCTTCCAAACCACGGTTTGGAAGCCACCAGGGCCCGTGATGTGCTCCGTTTCCCCAGGTCTCCTTCACAAGTGGAGGAGGAGATACATCTCGGGCCCTGGCTGCTTCCAAACCGCAGTTTGGAAGCAGCCAGGGCCTGAGATTTGCTCCATTTCCTCAGGTCTCCCTCACAAGTGGAGGGAGAGCCTGGGGAACAGGCCCTGCCTGGGAGCCGGGTTTGGCGGAAGACACGAGACGGCCAAACTCGGCTCCCAGGCAGGGCCTGGGCCCTGCAGGAAGCCTTTCTTCCGAGGCTCCCTGAGGTGCCCAGGCCCTCCCTGGCAACTGGGATAGGCCGGCTGGCTGGCGCGCGAAGGGGAAACGGCTGAAGGAGGCAGTGCACCAGCCGCTTCTTCTTCACTGCTGCCGCCTGGCCCTTCCTCCTCCTTCTCCTCCTCCTCCCCCAAGCAGCAGCAGCAGGCAGAAGGGGGAAGAAAGGGGGAAAGAGACGTTTTTGCGGCACACCAGATGATCCGTCACAGAACAGTAGTGTGCCACGGCACAGCGGTTGGGAAACACTGTTATAGAGGATAGGGACCCATCAATCATTTATAGAGTGCCTATGTTTTGTGTGGCAATTATAAAAACAAGGAACCAGTTTGTGGATTATTTTAGTGGATAACGTTTTAACTTACTCGTTTTATTATCCATACCCACAGACTTTATAAATGTCATACATGAAGCCATGTAGATCGACTCCATATTATGGATTTTCTGCTTTTAATATTGTGAATGTCTGGTCTTAATGTTAATACGTAAAAAACCTCTGTTTTTGTTTTAAAGCAGTGGTTCTCAACCTGTGGGTCCTCAAGTGTTTCGGCCTACAACTCCCAGAAACCCCAGCTGTTAGGATTTCTGGGAGTTGAAGATCTGGGAACCCACAGGTTGAGAACCACTGTTTTAAAGTTTTATGCTCTTGGTCTACGACCATAATAAAATTCATTCATTCAGCAGGAGAAAGGAGTTGTAACACAAGCGAATGTTCTGATTAAATTGTAGTGATCTAAGTAAAATTTTAAAGGGAGAAAAAAAGCTTGAACCTTAGAAAAGAAGGTTAAACTCCAATCTCATATTCAACACAGTAGTATTACTTTTTTTTAGCAAAGGCACAATGAGAACACTGTTATTGGGGAGTAACTTTCACTCTGCTGAGGGTCAGAATTAGATGTAATGCAGCCTCCTTTAGGTCAGATTCTGTCCCAGGAAGTCTTTCGACAGTCTTCACAAATCTAATATTCTGTAGGTTATAGCAGTGTTTCCCAACCGGGGCACACTAGTGTGCCATGAGCGATCATCAGGTGTGCCTTGGGAAATTGGAACCTCCAGGAAAGTGGGGGAGAGTCTAGTGTGTTGAAGTATAAAAACCCTAAGAAACCTACCTCGATAAAGGCACATAATTACAAACACTCCCCCCCTCCCCACCCGTTGTCTACTTGGTCTCTCCCTCTCCATGCATTGGGAAGGCCCGCCTCCCTTTCCCCAAGTAGAGACCTCCTCTTGTCTCCTGGGGGTTCTGTGTGGGAAGTTTGGCCCAGTTCTATCATTGGTGGGGTTCAGAATGCTCTTTGATTGTAGGGGAACTATAAATCCCAGCAACTACAACTCCCAAATGTCAAAGTCTATTTCCCCTGAACTCCATCTGCCTTCGTATATGGAGTATTCATGCCAAGTTTGGTCCTGATCCAACATTGTTTGAGTCCACAGTGCTCTCTGGATATAGGTGAACTACAACTCCAAAACTCAAGGTCAATGCCCACCAAACTCTTATAGCATTTTCTTTTGGTTATGGGAGTTCTGTGTGGGAAGTTTGTGTCTTTCTACCATTCCTGCCAGGATATCGAAACAGGGCCAGGTTTCACATGGAGTGCATAAATACATTTAAAAACATATTAACTATATGTATTACTGTGTTAGAGTGTCATTTTGTGTCATTTTGGTTGGTGGTGTGCCCCAGGATTTTGCAAATGTAAAAAATGTGCCGTGGCTCAAAAAAGGTTGGGAAACACTGGGTTATAGGGATGGAAGAGAAATCAGCACTGTTATCTTGAATCAGGCCCGGATTACCCATAAAGCCAATCTAGGCCACGACCTAGGGGCGCAAGCCGAGGGGGTGCAAATCACAGACCCCTCAAAAATGTTTTTTTTAAAAACCCTCCGTGGCCAGTCAGTAGCCTTTATTTCGGTCAACAAACCATCGGCTAAGTCAGGTGAAAGTAGAACAATGGGATGCAACATTTAAGAAATTAATAATATCACAGCCTCCTTTAGGTTTGCTGGTATTTTGCTTTTTATTTATTTATTATTATTTATTTATTATTCGGGTTTCTATGCCGCCGACTCCCTGAGGCTCGCGGCGGCTCACAGGAACCGAAGGTACAACTACACACAAGCAATGCGATAAAACATCTAAGACAATTAAACAGTTAAAACAGCAAAATACAAAACCCCCAGGTACAGTTCAGAAATTAGATAGCGTGACACCCCAGGACAGCGGCTAAAGCGGAACATGGGCAGGACCTACTCACCGAAGGCCTGCTTAAACAAATAAGTTTTGCAGGCGCGTCTAAACGGGAGCAGGTCCTTTATAGCCAGCGTTCAGCCGGGAGGCGTTCCACAGCGTAGGAGCTATAACGGAGAACGCCCTCCGGCGAGTAGATGTCAGTTTAGCCAATTTCGCCGAGGGTATCTCTAACAAATTAGCATCCTCGGGCGTAGTGATCTCGGGGACAGTGTGGGGTGAGTCGGTCCCTCAAGTACGCTGGCCCCAGGCCATGCAAGGCCTTAAAGGTAAGAACCAACACCTTGAAGGAGATCCGGTGCTCGATTGGGAGCCAGTGCAGATCCTGCAAAACAGGTGTGATGTGGCGGCCTGCTGGGGTTCCAGACAGGAGCCGGGCGGCAGTGTTCTGCACCAACTTGAGCTTCCGGTCGCCCGACAAAGGAAGGCCAACGTAAAGCGCGTTACAGTAATCCAGCCTTGAGATGACCGTAGCTTGGATCACCGTGGCCAGGTCATTCCGGAGATATAAAGGGCCAGCCTCCGAGCCTGTCGCAGATGAAAAAAAACAACCTTGCTGACCGCGGAGACCTGGGCCTCCATGGTCAGCTGGGAGTCCAGATGGACCCCCAGGCTCTTAACGGAAGGCGATGGGCATAGCGCCACACCGTCCAGGGTCGGAAGCTGGACATCTACACCACCCGAGCGGCCTGACCACAAGATCTCCGTCTTCGCCGGATTCACCCTCAACCTACTGGCACGCAGCCATCCAGTAACGGCCTCGAGGCAGTGTTGGAAATTATCGGGGATGGATCCCGGCCTGTCCTCCATCCTCAGAATGAGCTGGGTGTCGTCAGCGTACTGGTGGCACTCCAGCCCATAACTCCGCACCAGCTGTGCAAGCGGCTGCATGTAGATGTTGAATAACAGAGGGGAGAGAATGGCCCCTTGCGGAACTCCACAAACTAATGAGGAGCCCTCGGAGACCACCTCGCCCCTCCTCACACGCTGAGACCGCTGGTGGAGGAAGGAGGTCAGCCATTTAAGAACTGTCCCCCTCACTCCAGCCATGGCCAGGCGGTGGATCAGTAGATTGTGGTCGACCGTGTCAAACGCTGCTGTGAGGTCCAATAACACGAGCAGCGCAGACCCGCCTTGGTCGAGCTGGCAGCGGAGTTGATCTGTGATGGAGACCAGGACCGTCTCCGTCCCATGCCCCGAACGGAAGCCGGACTGGAAGGGGTCTAGCCATGTTGCATCATCTAAGAAGGACTGCAACTGCTCCATTACTGCCCTCTCAACTACCTTGCCCAGGTACGAGAGGTTCGACACTGGTCGGTAGTTGGAGGAACCGCAGGATCTAGTGACGGTTTCTTCAGTAATGGAGCTACCACCGTCTCTTTAAAGCACTCTGGGAAGACTCCTTGCTCAAGGGAGCTATTTACGATGTTCAACAGAGGCCCGTAACCCCTCCAGGCAGGATCTAACAAGCCAGGAGGGGCACGGGTCGAGGGAGCAGGTGGTAGGCCTGGTTGCAGCCACAATCTTATCAACAGCATCTGCGTCCAGTGGCCGAAACCGGTCGAGGGTGGGCCCGGCGGAGGGCCATGGGGTCTCAAGTTCTCTTACTGTATCAATTGTGGCAGGAAGGTCCGGCGGAGATTCAGAATCTTGTCTGTGAAATAGCTCTGGAAAGCACCGGCGGTAGGGGTCTGATCGCTGCTTTTTTGGGACAGTAGGGACCGTCGTCAAAGACCGAATTACCTTAAACAATTGAGCCGGGCGTGAGCTAGCAGACGCTATCAAGGCAGAAAAGTACACATTTTTGGCTGCCTTGACAGCACGCTCATAAGTATCTTTAAATAGCTTATAAGCTGATACTGAGGCTCCGTCACGGAGGTTCCTCCACACGCGCTCTAGCCGTCTCCTCTCCCGCTTCATCGACCTGAGGTCCTCTGTATACCAGGGGGATCGATGTTTGCGGGGTCGGAGAGGGCGCCTAGGGGCAATCTCGTCGAGAGCTCTGGCTAACGAGGTGTTCCAGGCTTGAACCTGCTCGTCAACAGAGACGCTGATAGACTCAGATCCCTCAGAGCATTCAGGAACCTTTCGGGTTCCATAAGTCTCTTCGGCGAACCAAAATCTGTTCGGCGCCCTTGCATGGAGGGGGCGGTTGCTCAACCCGGATCCTTAGGGCACAGTGGTCCGACCATGGAACCTCTATTACGGAGGCTAGGTCCACTTGGATTCCCGCGCTAAATACCAGGTCGAGGGTGTGCCAAGGTGGCATTCACCAGTACCTTCACCTACCCCTTCTGGCCTGTTTAATATGCCAGGAACAGCAAGGGTGTAGGATACAAGTGGTCACCCTCATATCTCTCAAGATCTTGTTCATGTTATCAGACTACATAGATTGAAAGGAAGCCATCAGAACAGGACAAGCAGAAGCATGAGTTGCATCCACAGAGACTGCATCGATATTGGTGTCTATCTTAGAATGGATTTGAGTGACTTTATCTGCAAAGAACTTGGCAAAATTCTTCACAATGACCTACCGATTGGTCAGGGATCCAGGTTTGAGTGACGGGATGTAAAAGACCTCTGACCACTCGGAACAGCTCTCTAGGACGATTAATTACAGATGCAATGTTGGTGGCAGCAAAGGATTCTGTGCCACCTTCATTTGACTCTCATACTTCCCATCTAATGGTGATAAATAGATGTGTTGTAGGTTTTTCAGGCTCTACGGCCATGTTCTAGAAGCATTCTCTTCTGACATTTCGCCTGCATCTGTGGCAAGCATCCTCAGAAATTGTGAGGTCACAGATGCTTGCCACATATGCAGGCGAAATGTCAGGAGAGAATGCTTCTAGAACAGTGCTGTCCAACTTCTTCCGGCCCAAGGGCCGGAAGAAGTGTCACTGATCACCTGGGGGGCCATAGGTGACCAGTGAGTGGGGGGTGGGACCGATCGCGGGGGTGGGGGCGGGGCCACTCGCGGGGGCGGGGCCACTTGCTAACGTAGCCCCACCTCTTTCCCCCACCCGTGCCCTTGCCGGATCCTGGGCGCCGGCGCGCGGGGAAAAGAGGATTGATGAAGGAGGAGGCAATCAGCTGACAGCCTCCTCCTTGCCCCTCCCCCCCGCTGCGCTGTGGCTCCGATCACGAGCCGCGTGTCCGCACGTGGAGGTGAAGGAGGAGGGGCGAAGGAGGAGGGGCCAGCTCTCTTCCTCCTCCCTGTATCGCCGCCTTCTCCCTCTCTCGGCGCCGCCAATGCAATGCAGTTTGCAGCGGCGCCGCCGAGAGAGGGAGAAGGGGGCGATACAGAGAGGAGGAAGAGAGCTGGCTCGTCCTCCCTACACCGCCCCCTTCTCCCTCTCTCGGCGCCGCCGATGCAAACTGCATCGCATCGGCGGCGCGGAGAGAGGGAGAAGGGGGCGGTGCTGGGAGGAGGAGCTGGCTCTCTTCCTCCTCCTTGTACCACCCCTTGTCCCTCTCTCACCGGTGCCGATGTGATCCGGTTTGAATCGGCGGTGTGGAGAGAGGGACGGAGGGGGTGCAGGGAGGAGGAGCTGGCTCACTTCCTCCTCCCTGCCCCGCCTCCCCCTGGCCGCCATTTTTAAAAAAAAATTAGATTTTTTTAAAAAAAATTTAAAATGGCGGCCGGGGGCATAGTGGGGGCCGTGTCCAACAGGCTGGGGGGGGCGTGTACGGCCCCTGGGCCACCAGCTGGACAGCCCTGTTCTAGAACATGGCCATATAGCAAAAAAAACCCCAACAAACCAGTGATTCGAGCCATGAAAGCCTTCAACAATCCATCTATCTATCTACAGTATGTATATAATAAAAGTCAGTGTTTGCGGCGGTGCGTAGGATGGGAGGTACGGAGGAATATGTGCCAGCTTTTTGATTGGCTGCCACTGTGGGATTATTTGCACAAAAGACTCTGATTGGCCAGCCTTAGAACTCCAACAATCTAAGGCAACAGACAGAGGGGATTGGTTGCCACTGAGGGAGTATTTGCGTAAAGGACTCTGATTGGCCATCTACATTCCAATATTCTAAGGTGACACAGAGGGAAAAGGAAAGGCCTCAGGCAGTCAGACACAGCCGCCCACAGCAATGACGCTCAGGACCAAACTTGGCACACAGGGGCCCAATGGCCCACTTCACAACCTGGTGTGGTTAAGGGCAGGATGGGCCATGAATGATGGGATTTGCAGTACCTACACCTGATTCACTTCTCAAACAACACTGTAGCCCCTATAACTCACAGACCAGGCCCCAAATTGACAGCAAGGCTTCCTTAACTTGATTTTCCTGACTAGGCTTCAGGTCATGGGATATTGTTTAGGGCCTGAATTGACAGTAAGGCTTCCTCAACTTGATTTTCCTGACTAGGCCCCCAACAATGACAGAACAAGACCAAACGTGGCACACAGAATCCCCAAGAAGCACTCTACATCCTGGTGCAGTTTGAGGGAGGATGGACCATGGATGATGGGACTTGCAGTACTTTAATTCACTTCCTTAGAGCACTGTGGCCCACACCAATGACAAATCAGGACCAAACTTGGCACACAGAGGCCCACTGACCCACTCTACATCCTGCTGCAGTTTGAAGGAGGATGGACCATGGATGATGGGACTTGAAGTACCAAAGACCAACATTGACACACAATGCTTTACTCAAATAACCCGGGCATCGCCGGGTCCCCAAGCTAGTGATAAATAGAACTAAGCAATATGGCTTTTAAAAAAAGGCATACACAGCTCTCCATTTAAATATAAGATTTAATGGTTGATAAATGAATGTCACAGAAACCTACATAAATACCATTATGTAAATGGTCAATTCTTACAACAGAAGAATTTCACATCATTAAATGCAGTGTCATCCTCAAGATATTGTGGGACCTCCACCTTTGACTGCATCCCGCATATAAAGGTATTGCCAGGGCAGCGACGACTCCATGGGCCAAAATGACCCCATACATGGGAGTTACCTTCCAGTATAGAATTGTCACTACATAAGAATCGGATGTTGTTGGCTGCTGTGTCGTCCCCATACGCTTGGGGTACTTCTACTTTCAGAGAGAAGGACACCAGCATGTGTGGTGATTTACACCGATGAATTTCAGACCAAGCACCCCACCTGCCAAGAAAATAAAGATGACACAAGAAACACATTATTATATTATAGAACACGGGATGGTGGATTTTATGTCGCTTCAGGACACTAGTCACATTCAGTCAACAAATCTGGACAAATGAATTTTCTAGGGCAGTGTTTCCCAACCAGTGTGCCATGGCACACTAGTGTGCCGTGAGCGTTCATCAGGTGTGCCATGGGAAATTGGAACCTCCAATACCCTTTCTTCCCCCTCCTTCCGAACACTTTTTCTTCTCCACTCGGGCTCCCTTCTTCCCAGCCTCGCTCTGCTTGCTTTGCCTTGCTTTGCTCACACTGCTGTGAATGTGTTCAGGAGGGGAGGGGGGAGGGAGGAAGACGTGGGGCGAGTCTGTGCAGTAGTGCCCGCACAAGTCACGTCTTCCTCCCTCCCCCCTCCTTTCCTGAACACGCTCACGCTGCCCCCTCGGTTCGAGCAGAGCGAGGCTGGGAAGAAGGGAGCCCGAGTGGAGAAGAAGAAGTGTTCGGCAGGAGGGGGAAGAAAGGGTGTGAAGGGGGAGGAAGAGGTCTCTGTCGAAAGCTGGCATGGGCAAACTTGGACCTTCCATGTGTTTTGGACTCCAACTCCCACCATTCCTAGCAGCCTCAGGCTCTTTTCCTTTTCCCCCTCAGCCACTTAAGTAAGAAAGGGCCTCAGGCTGTTAGGAATGGTGGGAGTTGAAGTCCAAAGCACCCAGAGGGCCAAAGTTTTCCCATGCCTGTTTGAGGGACCTTAAAGTGGTGAGCCTCCTTCCAACATTGTGATTCTGGATAGAAAACAAACAACAGCATAACATAACATTGTTTGAGTCCACAGTGCTCTCTGAGTGTAGGTGAACTACAACTTCCAAACTCAAGGTCAATTCCCAAGCAAACCCTTTCAGTACTTTCTGTTGCTAATGAGAGTTCAAGATGCCAAGTTTGGTTCAATTCCATTGTTGCAAGAGTTCAGGATGCTCTTTGATTGTGTGTTAACTATAAATCCCAGAAACTGTAACTCCCAAATGTCAAGGTCTATTTTCCCCAAACTCCATCTGTGTTCACATTTGGGCATAGTAAGTATTCATGCCAAGTTTGGTCCTGATCCAACATTGTTTGAGTCTACAGTGCTCTCTGGATATAGGTGAACTACAACTCCAAAACCAAAGTATTTTCTCTTGGTTATGGGAGTTCTGTGTGGGAAGTTTGTGTCTTTCTGCCATTCCTGCCAGGATATCGATGTTGTGTTCATCTAAACAGGCCCAGGTTTCACACTGAGTGTATAAATACATTTAAAAACATATCAACTATATGTAATTACTGTGTTAGAGTGTCATTTTGTGTCATTTTGGTTGGTGGTGTGTCCCAGGATTTTGTAAATGTAAAAAAAATGTGCCACAGCTCGAAAAAGGTTGAAAAACACTGGTCTAGGGGGATGGTGTGTGGTTATTGATATTTAACCGACATGCCAAAATACCAGTCGTAATAGAACACAATCATCATTGCCTTGTTCTTCAGATTTAAGTTGCCACAAATAAAGAGAAACTAACAAGAATGGCACAAAATAAATATTATTTGCTATTAATTGCCATATTTAGCTTCAATTCATGATAGCTTTATTGGTACAAGACCTCCGGGTTTTCATATAATAGAATAATAGTGTTGGAAGAGATCACATGGGCAACCCCCTGCTATGCAGGTTTTGTAGGATCAAAACCCTTGCTTACATCAACCTGTAAGATGGCATTCTATTTTTTACTTTCCAGAAATACTGCTAAGTCTACATCAGAAGAAAGAAATTAGTTCATTGTAAGACTTCAGATACTGCAGGACTTCGTGTTCCCTTCCCACTGACTGTGCTGAAGGCAGTTGCAGGCCAAACCATTTGGAGTTGCATCCCTGACCTCAACTATTTCAAAGGGGGAAAAGCTACTTACTTCCCATACGTGGATGAAATAAATGAATCATCTTTGCAGATCAGGCGAATGCCATTCAGGGATGTATCATCTTGCATGTCTTTGCCGCCTTGATAGGGCTCTACCTTGCGTAGAGAGATTTTATTTGTTTGTTTATTTATTTATTGTTTCGATTTATATTTACCGCCCTTTCCAACTGGCTCAGGGTGGTTTACAACATAAACAAGATGCCAATTAAAAATCTCACTAAAAACAATAAAATACCAAGCACTAAAACAGTTTACTATCAACATCCAAATACTGACTGACTGACTGACTGACTTTATTATTTCTGAGTCGCCCTCCACGTTAGTGCTCCGGGCGACTTACACACAACAAATTCCACAATTAAAATAGAGTATTTAAAACTAGATTAAAATATTCAGTGGTTAAATGCAGGGGCCAGGCTCGGTATTTGAGTTCCTGGTTCTGCATTAACCATGGGCTTTCCTAAATAGCCAGGTCTTCAGAGCGGTCAGGAACTGGGGCAGGTCGAGGAGGCTCTCTGGTCCGGTGGCATCGAGTTCCAAAGAACGGGGGCCACAGCGGAGAACGATCTCCGTCTCGTGGTCTCCAGGTGGGCCTCTTTCAAGCCTGGTACGTGAAGAAGGTTCTTGTTTGCTGGCCGCGGGGTCCTTGAGTAAGCAGGCATCAACAGAAAGCCAAGGTCAAGGTCTTGTGTAAGGCTCTATACTCAACGGGCAGCCAGTGCAGGCGCTGCAGAGATGGTGTAATGTGGCATCTCATCGATGTTCCTGTGAGAAGCCTGGTGGCGCGTTCTACATAATCTGGAGCCTGCGGGTTAGTGACCGGGGTAGACCTACATACAAGCGTTACAGTAATCCAGCCTTGATGTAACCGTGGCATGGATTACTGTAGCTAGCGCTCCGTCGGGAAGATAGGGCGCCAATTGTCTCGCTTGGCGCAGGTGGAAGAAGGCCCTTTTGCTCGTGGAGGCAACCTGGGCCTCCATCGACAATTTGGAGTCCAGGATAACACCAAGGCTTTTTACTGAGGGGGACGGAATCAGCGGTTCCCCTTCAAAGGGGGCAGCGAGAAAGTGGTTCTGGGCGGCCCGGCCATAAGATCTCCGTCTTTGATGGATTTATTTTAAGTTTGTGGGCGCGGAGCCATTTTGTCACTGTTTCTAGGCCTCGAGTGAAGTTCAAATAGGCGTGGCTAGGAGTTAAATCCCTGCCGGAAAAGAGCTGTCTTGCAAGCCTTCCGAAAAGCAGGCAGCTCATTGATCGCGCAAACTTCAGCCGGCAGGGCATTCCACAGGCTCGGCGCCACGATCGAAAAGGCACTCTGCCTGGTGGATGACAAATGGATGGACCGAACGGAAGGGACTGTTAACAGGTTTTGGTCCTCCGACCGAAGGGATCTCTGGGGGACATATGGGAGTAGTCGGTCCCTCAAGTCCCAGACCATACAAGGCCTTAAAGGTCAATACCAACACTTTGAAGGTAATCCGGTACTCAATTGGCAACCAGTGCAGTTGCTGCAGGGTTGGAGTGATGTGAGTCCTAGCCGGTACTCCTGCCAGGAGTCTAGCTGCTGCATTCTGCACCAGTTTAAGTTTCCGGATAACCACCAAAGGTAGACCAATGTAGAGGCCGTTAGAGTAGTCTAGCCTCGAGATGACTGTCGCCTGGATCACCGTAGCTAAGTCATTCCCAGTAAGGTAGGGCGCCAGCCGCCTAGCCTGTCGCAGGTGGAAAAAAGCAGATCTGCTGACAGCGGAGACCTGGGCCTCCATGGTCAACAAGGGGGTCCAATTGGACCCCCAAACTCTTTACTAAGGACGATGGGCATAATGCTTCGGCATTCAGAGTAGGCAGCCGGAGCTCCCCCCCCCCCCCGGGGCAACCCAGCCCTAGGGTCGCTGTTTTCGATGGGTTCACCTTCAAACGGCTGGCTCGTAGCCAACCAGTCACAGCTTCAAGGCACAGTTGGAAATTATTGGGTACAGAGTCCGTCCGTCCGTCCATCCTCAGCACCAGCTGGGTGTCATCAGCATACTGATGACACTCCAGACCAAAGCTCCGCACCAGTTCAGCAAGTGGACGCATATAGATTTTAAATAACAAAAGGGGAGATAATGGCTCCCTGAGGGACCCCGCAATTTAGAGGGAGTCTCTCGGAAACCATACCTCCCCTCTCCACTCGCTGTCCCCGATTCAGGGGGAAGGAGGACACCCATTCAAGAGCGGTCCCCCTAACCCCTGTCACAGCTAAGCGGTGGGTTAACAATGCGTGATCTACTGTGTCAAACGCTGCCATGTACTTCATGTACATGAAGCTGTACTTCATGTCAATCCATGCTGTGAGCTCTAAATTTGTATGTACGAGGGCGGGTCAATAAGTCCGTGACTTTTTGAATGAAACACAGGTTTTTGGATAAAAAATCATTTTATTTTTCAATGTCGTCTCCTTTGAGCTCTATACACTTTGTCCAACGTTTCTCCAATTTTTTAATCCCTTCCAAAAAAAAAAGATTTGTCAAGGTCATCAAAATAGGTATTTGTTTGTGAGGTGATTTCATTGTCGGAGTCAAATTTCTTTCCGCCGAGCCATTTCTTCAGGTTTGGAAACAAGAAATAGTCACTCGGGGCTAAATCCGGAGAATAGGGCAGACGAGGGAGCAATTCGTATCCCAATTCATGGATGGTTGCCATGGAAACTGCACATGTGTGCACCCTTGCATTGTCCTGCATTGTGAGAAATGCTGCACCCATCTTGCGGAAAGCTTTCTCATACCCAAGTGATTATTTAAAATTGAAGCCACTGAGCCATGTGAGATGTCTATGGCTTCCACAATCTCTCGCACTTTCAATCTCCGATCGGCCAACACAATATCGTGAATTTTTTCAATTGTTTCGGGTGTAGAGATCTCAACTGGGCGTCCAAAATGTTTGGCATCTTCCGTGCTTTACGGCCAGAACAAAATTCAGTAAACCACTTTTTTACCATTGAAATTGATGGTGCAGAGTCCCTATAGTATTTATCAAGCTTAGCCTTGGTTTGAGTGATGGTTTTTTCCACAAAAAAATAATGCTTAATGAGCACACAAAATTCACTTTTTTCCATTTTCTCCTCAAATCACGCGGTAGTCTGCTATCAATGGCTGTCAAACACAAACTAAATGATGCAGCTTGTTCAAATTTTGACAGGAGTCCACTGACAGATGCCTGTTGACAAGAGCAGTGTCGCCCTTTCAGTTAAGAGGCGGGAAATTTAAAAGGTCACGGACTTATTGACCCGCCCTCATACCTCACTCTCACCCCGAAGGAGACTCAGAGCGGCTTCCAAATTGGCAACAATTAAATGCCATACAGAAAAACATACAAAAACAATAAACATATACCTTAAAATCCGTAAAAGTTAAAAACAACATCAATACATTAACATAAATTATTAAAATTAGACAGATTCAAAATCGCAGAAAAAGAGCAAGATGACAAACAATAGACATGGAGAGGTTTACAATGATACAAAATCTACAAACTGCTTTCCTTGAGTCTTGAAACAGGTGTGTGTGTGTGGGGGGGATTAGATACATTGACCTTGGAGGAATCCAGTGCAGGCCTAGGGATACCTGACACCCCTACACATACAAATACCTACCTCACTCCTACAAGCTCTGGGATGGTTAAAAATGCAATGTTTCAAAAGTGCCTCTGTAATAGTGCACAGGTGGTGTCATTCACTGGAAACACTGATCTAGAACAGTGTTTCCCAACCAGTGTGCTGTGGCACACTAGTGTGCCATGAGCGATCATCAGGTGTGCCGTGGGAAATTGGAACTTCCAATACCCTTTCTTCCCCCTCCTGCCGAACACTTTTTCTTCTCCACTCGGGCTCCCTTCTTCCCAGCATCGCTCTGCTTGCTTTGCCTCGCTTTGCTCACGCTGCTGCTTCTGGGGGAGGGGAGGGAGGAAGACGTGACCCGTGTGGGCGCTACTGCGCAGACTCGCCCCGCGTCTTCCTCCCTCCCCTCCACAGTGCTCTCTGGATATAGGTGAACTACAACTCCAAAACTCAAGGTCAATGCCCACCAAACACTTATAGTATTTTCTTTTGGTTATGGGAATTCTGTGTGGGAAGTGTGATTTCATTCCATCATTGGAAGTTCAGAATGCTCTTTGATTGCGGGTGAACTATAACTCCCAGCTGTTGAGCAAGACCTTCGTGTGCGTCTTTCTACCATTCTTGCCAGGATATCTATGTTATGTTCATCGAAACATGCCCAGGTTTCACACTGAGCGTATGAATACATTTAAAAACATATTAACTATATGTATTACTGTGTTAGAGTGTCATTTTGTGCCATTTTGGTTGGTGGTGTGCCCCAGGATTTTGTAAATGTAAAAAATGTGCCGCGGCTCAAAAAAGGTTGAAAAACACTGATCTAGAGGCCTGATCTGGTATTTGGAAGGAATACTATATTTCACCATATATTTCAAAGAAAAGGGAAAAGTATGGCTTTGTTTTAGCTACTTACTTACTAGGCATGAGAAAAAAGTTATGAAAATGAAATGATTCGTAAGAAATTCGTAAGAAATGCTACTTTTGAGTATTTTCGCATCTGGAACGCCAACCAGGAAGTGGACTTTCTTTATAGAACTTCGGGGGCCAGGATTTTCATAAGTATCGTTATTAGGTCGTAAGGGTGGGGCACCCTCCTTCTCTCTCACCACCTTCCCGCCTCCCTTGCCAATAAGTATTATGGCAAGGCAAGCTCTAAACTCGCTCTTCTTTCGGCTGGAAGCCTGGAAAAATGTAAACAGAGAGGTTTACTCAGAAGTAAATCTGCAAAGGAGGGCACTTTGGATGAAGTGCCCTCCTTTGTGGATTTACTTCTGAGGAAACCACTCTGTTGTTTTTTCCAGGCTTCCTGCCTCTCCTGCCTGCCAGGATCTAAAGCATGAAAGAGTATTGGGGTGAGAAACCAACCTAATGTATAATAGAATGAATGCTACTGTAAGTGCCTAATATTATAAGTAATCCAACTGGTCATATACCTACATTCCATGCACATGCAATAATACAGCAGTAATAACAATGGGTATAAGAAGAGGTAAAATTCAAACCGAGTATTCTGACTGTGCTCCTCCTCAAACTGCAAAAGGCTCTTCTCTATGAGCCGGGAAAGGCAAAACCCGGGCACAGCGTTTGCTGCCTGGGTGCACACACATACATATTCTTTGGGGGGTTGCTGCAGAATCCGGGCTCATAGAGAAGATTCTGCAGCAAATTCCCCCAAGAATATGTATGTGTGCACCCAGGCAGCAAACGCTGTGCCTGGGGTTTTGGCTTTCCGGGCTCATAGAGAAGAGCCTTTTGCATTTTGAGGAGAGCACAGTCAGAATACTCGGTTTGAATTTTACCTCTTCTTATACCCATTGTTATTACTGCTGTATTATTGCATGTGCATGGAATGTAGGTATATGACCAGTTGGATTACTTATAATATTAGGCACTTACAGTAGCATTCATTCTATTATACATTAGGTTGGTTTCTCACCCCAATACTCTTTGATGCTTTAGATCCTGGCAGGGCAGGAGGAGTGGACGGCTCTCCCTGCCCCTTCTGCCTGCCAGGATCTAAAGCCTTGAAGAGGCTTCATGAGGGCCAACTTCAGCCCTCAGGTGTTTTGGACTTCAACTCCCACCATTCCTCACAGCCTCAGGCCTCTTCCTTTTCCTCTCAGCCTGGGCAAACTTGGGCCCTCACTCCCTCAGGATCGGGGTGAGAGAGAGGCAGCGAGGAAGGAGGGGGGGCTCCTCCTTTTTTTGCTGCTTCCAAGAATAGAATACCCCCCTCCCTCCTTCCTATTGGAGAGTCCCATCTAGAATTCAGTGTGATTTATTCAAGTTTTGGCCTACAACTCCCAGAAATCCCCGGCGATTTTCCAGCGGTTAGGCTTTCTGGGAGTTGTAAACAAAACCATCTGGAATGCGCATGTGCTGGCATACGAACTACTAACAATTTCGTTAGTAATTAAGTTACATTTTAGAAATTTTTGGAAATTTTTTTGTAAGTCTTTCTATTACTAATCAAAAAAAATCCCCCCCCCCATTTGATTTTAGAATCACGATTTTTGGGTTCAAAACCATGCCTATTACTTACCATTATGCATTCACTGACTAGTATTTTAGACATGCAATAACCCATCATGGTTGAAAGGGCATCAATTAAAACCAATGTAGGTCTCTTTCTACTCTGTCTAAAGTGAGTTTTTGTGAGATAGCTTTTGAGACTTCCAATTACTGATCTCTTCTTTTCTTTTTATTTCATTCTTTGTCTGTGTGTTTCTTGGGGAGGAGGTGACAAGAATTTCCTATATCTGCAAGAGGACTTTTTGAAAGCTCTTCTAAAACCATGATTCCATTGCATTGAGCCATGGTAGTTAAAGTGGTGTCAGACTGTATTAATTCTATGCCGTAGATCAGGGGTGGGCAATTATTTTTTCCTAAAGGCAGAACTACATTCTAATCTACATTATTTATTTATTTATTTACTATATTTACTATAGATTACACATCATTAATATTAACATATTTATATATCAAGAAATATTCATATATTATAAGTATTAATATCATAATTATTATATTATAGAATATAGAGAGAGAAACATTATAATATATTGAAATTATAATATAATATAACAGTATATTATTTATTATATTATTATATTATTATAATAAAATAATTATAAAATAATAAAAAAACCACTAAAATTAAATTAAATTCAAGAAGACAAGGTTTGAACCAAGATGGAATGGCCCAATTGACCCAGCCCAGAGGATGGCAAAGCGGACCCAGCCACCGCCGCAGCAGAGCAGAGCAGCAGGTGATCGGAGGCTGCAGGCCTCCGCCCACTCTCGCCCCCGACCATTCCCCAGCTGATCGCCCTGCTATGGAGTGCCTGCCATCCCTGGAGGCTATCCAGGCCTGCAGGGGGAGCAGTCGATCTGAGGTGGCTGATCGCCGTGGCGACCCGGAAGACAAGCACGTCTTCCGGGTCACCAGGGCGATCAGCCACCGTAGGTCGCCGAATGCTCCCGCTGCAGGCCCAGATCGCCTCCAGGGATGGCAGGCACTCCAAACCCGCCCCTCCTCTGGCCTGTCTTCTGGCACAGGCCCCACAGAGCCCGCGATGGGATGGTGGCAGTGGCACCCTTCTCCGGGGGCCGGACAGAATCGGCTGCCGGGCCACATCTGGCCCGCGGGCCGTAGGTTGCCCACCCCTGCTGTAGATGCACCCTAAGTCTCAAAGCACAATGAATATTCTTTGTCAACTATTGTGATCACATTTAGAGTTCATGAAACTAAAAAGCATAATACAAAACATCATTTACTTTCAATACAAAACCGGTAGCATGACCAAAGGAACAAAATTCTCGTGGTCCCCAATAACCCCATGGCCCTCCATTGTCCACTTTGATCAGGTAATCAAAGGGGCGGCCGTCTACATCCCAGAAGTAGCAGAAGGTGATCAGGAAGACCAGTGTGCAGCTGAAAAGATTCATTCTCGTCTCTTGTTGTAGCTGTGGAAACATGGTTGAAGAATGGTCATCACAAAAAATCACAGATAGAGGAGCCGGTGGTTTACTAAGGTGGTAGTTGTTTGACATTGTTATCTAATGCGCCATACCTTGGGAAGTCTGACTTGGCCACGGTAGTCCATGCTCTGGTTACATCTCGAATAGACTACTACAATGCTCTCTATGTGGGGTTGCCTCTGAAAACTGCTCGGAAGCTGCAATTAGTCCAACGCTCGGCCGCCAGGTTACTAACAGGAGTGGGGTACAGGGAGCATACAACTCCCTTGCTGCGCCAGCTCCACTGGCTGCCAATTCGTTTCCGAGCACAATTCGAAGTGCTGGTTTCAACCTACAAAAACCTATACGGTTCCGGCCCAGTTTACTTGTCCGAACAGATACTCTCCTATGAACCATCAAGGACATTAAAATCCTCTGCTCTCGATCCCACCATCTTCGCAAGCGCGTCTGGTGGGGATGAGAGACAGGGCCTTCTCTGTTGTGGCCTCTTGGTGAAATATAAATGATGTAAATAAATAAATATAGACAACAGCATATGGTAGTCTTCAGCAGCCTCCCATCTAAGTGCTAACTTGGCTTAACTGCCAAGGCCGTGCAAGACCTTTCAGTTATTTAAGCCATAAGCATATATTATCTATTACTTAGTGGAACAAATCCTCCAACTCCTATTCAGGCTCTGACCCAGAATGGTCCCAGCTGGGGCCGTAGCCAGGATTTTGATTTGGGAGGGGCTGAGTTTGGTTCCGGGGGGGGGGGGGGCTTAGTCTGGGTGAGAGTGGATCTACCCTAGCAAACCTTTTGTATCGTTATGCCAATAACACCCCCATGCATATGGGATATATTGAGCATGGTGATCAGATCATGATAGAAATAGACATAACAGTTTAAATAATGTACCAGTAAGGCCTTCTCGCAGACCACCCTGATTAGTTTCAGTGAGCTGAGACCAGGCATGTAGCCGGGGTGTGTGTGTGCTGAAGCCCCCCAAGCCCCCCACCCCCCCCCAGCTACATGCCTGGTCTCAGCTAACTGAAACTAATCATAGAATCATAGAAGTGAATAGAATTATTTGGGCAAACACAGATAGCCTTGTTGCGCCAGCTCCACTGACTTCCAATTACTTTCCGAGCACAATTCAAAGTGCTGGTTGTAACCTACAAAACCCTATACGGTTCCGGCCCAGTCTACTTGTCTGAACAGATACTCCCCTGTGAACTATCAAGGACATTAAGATCCTCTGGAGAGGCCCTGCTCTCGATCCCGCCATCTTCGCAAGCGCGTCTGGTGGGGACAAGGGACAGGGCCTTCTCTGTTGTGGCCCCTCAGCTGTGGAACTCCCAATTGACATTAGATCTGCTTCTCCGTGTTGTCCTTCAGGAGGTGGGTGAAGACTTGGATGTGGAATGAGGCCTTCCCAGAATAAACTGAGATTGATCTCAATCTGAAATGAGTGACCACTTTTATTGACCGAGTTGAAGGTGGTTTTAATGGCAATGTGGTTTTTTTGTATTTCTGTTTTTATGTATTTTAATATGCTGTTTTAAGATGTTTTAAATTTGTATAGCATTGAATTTTGCTGTAAGCATGGAGGTGAGAAGGTCGGGGTAGAAAAAAATTAAATAAATAAATAAATAATTCAAATGCATCAAGAAGGCATATCTCATTTTTTACTTTCTATATTAACTGCTTATATTTATATGTAACCTTTGCCCAATTAGTTTAAAACTGCATACATGACTCCTCACTCTCTAAATTATCCCCAAAAAATTCTGTGACTTACTGAGGATCATCCAGTGATTTTACAGCAGGCCCACACTTCATTTGGAAAAGTATTCCAGATCGAGGGTGCTACCACAGAAAAGGCTCTGCGCTGTGTAGATTTGAAACTGGGTACTTCCAGGAGGTTCAGTTGTTCAGAACGGAGTGACCTCTGGGGTTGATAGGGAATGAGACGGTCCCTCAGATACAACGGCCCCAGACCATGCAAGGCCTTGAAAGTTAACACCATCACCTTGAAGGTGATCCGGTGCTCGACCAGAAGCCAATGGAGCTGCTTAAGGATGGGAGTTATATGACATCTCACCAGAGTCCCGGTGAGAAGTTGTGCAGCGGCATTCTGGACGAGCTTAAGTTTCCGGAGTATGAACAAGGGCAGGCCAATGTACAGGGCGTTACAGTAGTCCAGTCTCGAGATGACCGTGGCCAAGTCGTCCCTGGAAAGGTAGGGGGCCAGCCGCCTAGCTTGCCGCAGATGGAAAAAAGTGGTTTTGCTGACAGCGGAAACCTGAGTCTCCATCGTCAGCAAAGGGTCCAAAACGACCCCAAGACTCTTTACTGAGGATGTGGGGCATAAAGCCTCACCCTCCAAGGTAGGCAGCCGGACCTCCCCACCAACCGGGTGGCCCAACCACAGTATCTCCGTCTTCGCCGGATTCACCCTCAATCTACTGGCACGCAGCCATCCAGTAACGGCTTCAAGGCACTGATGGAAACTAGAGGGTACGGAGTCCGGGTGGGCTCTTGTTATAATGTATGGCCCTTTACACATCTAGAGTTGAAGAAAGGTCCAGTTACCAATTTGGGCAAGAAATGAGAGGGCAACACCATTCTATCCTTGCTCACACAGAGCAAAATGTCGTGCAACATCTCCGAAAATAACAATCACCACCCTTTAGAATGAACCTGTTTCTCTCTCATTGCCAAAGAGCGGTGGCTTTTCCTTCTATTGAAAATGTATGTGCCCCATCTACCCCTCATCTTTGTAAAATTGCTTGTAATTTTGCTTTAGTTGTAACTCTTGCCTTCTCACAGCAAATGAAGAGGTAAGGAGTTGCTCTAAACAGCACAATGCAATCCTACTTACAGTTTCACACAGTAGCAACGTATTCTGGGTGCAAAATAAGAGAGCTTCTGAGTTCAACAACAGAGTACGAGTAAGGGCACAGAATAGAAGAACAAAGCGTAGGAGTAGTCTTATCAAACATTACCTCCACTCAGTGGAGCAGGTGAAATGTGACTTTATGACTCGGGGACCCCCTCCCCCCATACCATTTCACCGGTTTTCATCATGATGCTTCCCCAGTCACATGTGGGAAGTGGCATCTGAGTGGCACAGAAGTGTGCTGGCTCTATGGGGGCCAACATAATATGGGCACGTTCAAGTGTTTGGAGGGAAGCGTCGTATAATGTTTCCACTCCAGTCGTGGATGGAGCCTTTGCCAGAAGTCAAGCAATACCTTGGGATGGGCAGCTTGCCCCTCTTTCACTGGACTGGCAGTGAAAAAAGCCTGGCGTGATGAGGCCATTTGTGTGTGTTATGCTATATGTGTCACACTCTTATTTTATTTTTTCTTTCAATTGCTTTCAAAGTTTGAGAGAAAGTGGGCAGCTCTACACTGACACTTATCCCAGGGCCAATACAGAGTGGTGAATGCTGGATCAGCTCTGGGATGGTTTTGACTACTACCCCTCACCCCTGTCTTGGTGCTCCAGCGTTCAGGAGGGAGCCCCACCCGCCTCCTGTTATTGTCATTATGGCCGCCAGTGGGTGTGAAATTGCTAGTGCTGGTCAATCATTGTCTGGAGTGCAATATACAATCTTGGGTTTTGGGTTTTTTTGTGTTGTGGGGGTTGTATAATGTTGAATTTGTCTCAGAATTCCTCTTTGCCCCACCACCCATCTTGAAATGTGAAAAATCTTGGAGTTGTTGATAATAGTTCATCGAGGACAAGAACATTTTCATTGATTCCTTATACCACGCCATGTAAAGTAAGGGTACACATAAACAATCTCAGAATTCACTCTGTAGTGTCAAAAAAGAGAATGTGTTCACAGTGTTGGTGATGTGCCATGACCCCATTGTCCAATTGATACCAATATGCATCCGGCAAATATTGATAATATTTGATAAAACATGAAGATTTGCTATTTGCCGAACAGGACTGTCATCTCCTGGATCAGTCTCGAGTAACCATAGTCCTGAGCCGCCTGCATGCAGGGTTGAGACTGTAGCTTCCAGTGCATCTTTACACCTGCCGTTTCGTCCCTCGCCTATCGCTACAGGGCTTTTTTCCGAGGTTGGATGTGTCCTTCGAGCCTGTGCAATGGATTTTTCTGGTGGAGCGCAGTGTGTACAGAACTGGCCTCACCCTTTAAACCAAAGTTTCTTCTGCTGGGGCCTAGCAAGCTTGGACGGTGGCAGCGAGGTACTCAGGTCGTAGGTTTGGTATCACTCCATGTAAAGAAAGGGTACACATAAACAATTCCCTCCCGGGAGAGATTAGGAATGCCCCCTCACTGGAATCCTTTAAAAAACAACTGAAAACCTGTTTTCTCCACCAGGCCTTTGGAGATTAGACTCCCAAATGCCCCCGTTTTCTTGACGAGACCTCTTCCCCCTATGTAACCCTTTATGTGTTGACACTACTCCTGTTATCTCCTCCGAGTTTTTAAACATTTGATAGGTACATGTGGCTCGCCCCCTCGTTTTTGTTTAGATTCACTTATGTTCTTGTGGTTTTATAGATGTATTTTTAATTGTGTTTATTGCTTTTATTGTGTTTATTGTTTTCTGATGTTTGTGATATTTTTTGTATTTGTTGTTCGGGGATGGCCCCATGTAAGCCACTCCGAGTCCCCTTTGGGGAGATGGATGTGGGTTAGAAATAAAGTATTATTATTATTATTATTATTAAGAATCAATCTCAGATTTCACTCTGTAACGTCAAAAAAGAGAATGTGTTCTCAGTGTTGCCGACTTCGGCATGGTAAAGGGCCTCCTTGCAAAATAAACATGGCTAGAATTAAGTTTGGACTTACGTCTTCATAAGTGGATTTGCAATGTGCGGTAGTTTTACAATATCCATATTCACCAAGGAGCTCCCATTCTGTTACAGCATATGTTATATGTTGTGAACTGGCAGCCAGTGGAAGGTTGATGCACCATGGTATCCTACATATTGATACCAATATGTATCAGGCAAATATTCATAATATTTAGTAGGACACGAAGATCTGCAATTTGCAGTTTCTCTAGCAAAATGGCTAGGAAGTACAGTAGTTGTGGTGTTTCAGCCTGGTGTTCATGTGCATGCTAGCGATGATGGGATTGTTAATGTAAATGCTGATGATGAGAACTCTGAACTGCAAAGTGAACTTTCAGATGAGGCTTGCCTTCCTGAGAATAGGCCAATTCCCAGGGCTGTATTAGATGAGCAGGAGTCTGAAGGCCTTCAGACCGATAACGGAACACCTGGGAATTTTAACGAGCTTACATTCAATCGTAGGGATAACATTCTAGAATCTCGGCAGGCTGCCAGTCTACGACGTAGTGGCCGTTTGGGAAACCGAAACTAATTTGCCCTTATTAGAGCTTGCTTGGGAAATTGTCTTTAGATTCCAGGCTTCGTTCAGATTACCATGCCCAGTTATTCTTGTCTCCAAGCTCTTGATTTTTGCCTAGGCCTCTGTGCACGTTTTTGCTTCCAGAGCTACCTTGTATCATTTATGGGATTTGCATCAAGCTTGCTACCTTTGTCTTTTGGATTTTGGGACTAATTGAACTGTGTGATTTTACCTTGGATATATTCTACAATTGATCTTCTTTTAACCCTTTTGTTGGACACTATATTTGTTTCAATAAAAGCCTATTATTCAGACTGTCTGTTGTGTGTGTGAACTAGGGGGGTGCTCCTTGTCTGAAGTGCAACAGTCGTACAACAGGAGTGCTGAATGTGGATCCAAAATGCCCAATGTGCACCTGAATTAACTGATACCCATTAGCTGTTCCTATGTGCTATGGGTGTACTCAGTGTGCATTGGAACATTCTTGCTGATGTCCAAATGTTCATCATTGCAATTCTCGAACAATTTCATTGCATTTCTACAACATGGCTCCAGATTTGTGGAATCCCGGTCAGTGTTTTATTTCCTTTATTTCCATAGCCCATTGGTGTTATTGCCAATATCCCTGTTTAATTGAATTGCACAAAATATTTGGGATTATCATTGTATTTGCTATGTTTTATCTTGAGATGTTTTGGTCACCTGGAGATGTTTTGGTCCCTAAAAGATGGCTTTAAATGTTTTAATTACAATGTAATTAAATATACAGCAGTATTTAGGTTGTACCTGGCACCATGCAAATGAATGCTACTGCTGATATTTTAAAACCAATCACTCAGAACCATGGGAGAAAGCCAGATGTTGACCTCTGATTGATAATATTTAATTAGACATGATGATTTGTTATTTGCAGTTTTGAAGCTAATGTTTGAACAATAACACTATGTAACAACATTTGGGGAAAATACGTTTTTGTTTGAAAGTGCTATTTTCTCTTTAATTGTGTGGTACTTGCTTTGAAAGTTGTTCTGACCTCCTGGTTGTTGGTCAGAATCTCACCTTGAATGATGTATGGTATGTAATTATATACCCCCATATAACCATATAACCCCACTCCTGTGCGAACTGCACTGGCTTCCTATCGAATTCTGGGTCTCCTTCAAGGTGTTAGTCTTAACTTTTAAGGCCTTATATGGTTTGGGGCCAGTGTACCTGAAGGAGCGGCTTACCCCATACGTGCCCAGAAGATCACTGCGTTCAGAGGGGCTCAACTTACTGGAGGTGCCTGGCATCAAGACCTACAGGCTATCGAGTACGCGGCAGAGGGCGTTCACAGTGGCCGCGCCGAGCCTCTGGAACTCGCTACCTGAGGAGACACAAGCCCTATGGGGCTTGATGGCATTTCGCAAGTCCGTAAAGACTTGGTTGTTTAGGCAGGCATTCGGCTCTGTCTGAGGCCTGCTATAACCTGCCATCCTGCCGTGTCTTGCCGCCTGCATTATTGTCATTCTGCTGGGATTTTATTGTTGGGAGCGGGGTTTAATTGGTTTTATAATGCTGTTTTTATGTGTTTTTATCTGGTTTTATTGCTGTAAACAGCTCTGGGCTCCAGAGAGAGCGGTCTACTAAATCGAATAAATAAATAAATAAATAAATAAATAAATAAAATAAATTAGATGAGTCCTACTACTCATGCTGTCTTTGTTCTTGAGGGTACTCGTAATATTGTAAGTTTATAACCCATTCATATATTATGTTATTTAGATTGATTGTGGGCGCCTCCATAATTACGCACGGGTCTTGGAAAAGCAGATGCAAAACGAGGTGGCCATACACCAGTTGCCCGTCGACCCTTAGTCCGGATTTACCACAAACATTCCAGCCTCCTCCAAACACTCACATAGTTGTATCGGTTGCTGTGAGTACAATCTGTCTACTAACAAAGGATTATTTGAACTCTAATTTTGAACTCTTTTTGAACTACTTGCATATTATTTTGCCTTGGAACTTGGATTTACCTGAAGACTCATGAAAAGACTTTGACCATTGAGGTCTTTATTTTCTTGGGACAAGAACAGGGCATAGGGTTACAGCCTGTGCTGGATGGGGTCACCCTCCCCCTGAAGATGCAGGTTCTCAGCCTGGGAGTGATCCTGGACTGATCGCTTGAACCCCAGGTCTCGGCAGTGGCCAGGGGAGCTTTCGCACAGTTAATACTCGTGCACCAGCTGCGCCCGTACCTTGGGAAGTCTGATCTGGCTATGGTGGTCCACGCTCTGGTCACATCCCGAATAGATTACTGCAACGCACTCTACATGGAGCTGCCTTTGAAGGCAGTTCGGAAACTGCAATTAGTCCAACGGTCAGCAGCCAGACTACTAACGGGAGCTACATACAGGGAGCATACCACCCCCCTGTTGTGTCAGCTCCACTGGCTGCCCGATCCACTTCTGAGCTCAATTCAAAGTGCTGGTTTTGACCTTTAAAGCTCTATATGGTTCTGGCCCGGCTTACTTGTCCGAACGCATCAACCGCTACGTCCCATCCTGTACCTCAAGATCATTCGGGGAGGCCCTGCTCTCGCTCCCGCCTACATCTCAAATGCGGTTGGTGGGGACGAGGGATAGGGCCTTCTCGGTGGTGGCTCCCCGTCTGTGGAACGCACTCCCTATTGATATTCGATCAGCTTCATCCCTCCTGGCATTCAGAAAAAAGTGAAATCCTGGTTGTGGGCCCAAGCGTGTGCACTTTAGCACGATACGGCACTTTGATTGGATTGAGATGGCAATCTGGTGGACAAGACCCAATGCTTATGGATGGAATACTTTTTAAACTGTTGTGAATGTACACGATGCATTTTAATGTTAATTGTATTTTTAATGTATTTTCATTCTAGCTGTATTTTAATGTATTTTATTCTTAACTGTTTGCTTTTATTATATGTATACTATGTGGCATCGAATCATTGCCATTGTTAGGCTGCTCTGAGTCCCCCCTCGGGGGTTGAGAAGAAGCGGGGTAGAAATGATGGAAATAATAAATAAATAAATACTGTCTTCGATATAATTTAAATATTTTCCTTATGGAGTGTTTGATGAGAGAGAAATTTATTCATTCAACTCAATGGGGTTTGCATATTATATATCCATTTAGAAACTAGTATTTCTCCTTGTGTTTGTGCATTTATAACACAGAAACAAAAATTGTGTTACATAAAATGGTGTGGTTTTAATGCAAAATGCAATGTTTAATATGTTTTATTGTGCATTGACTATTTATTTTTTTAAGTGTATTCTAACTGTTTGTTGTCCAATGGCATTGAATAATTGTCATATGTAAAGCCGCCTTGAGTCCCTTTTCGGGTAGAGAAAGGCAGGATACAAATAGAGTAAATAAAGAAAGAAAGAAACTGTTGGTTAATATAGAGCAGGGGTGCTCACACGTTTTCAGCATGCGAGCTACTCTTAAAGCAACCAAGTCCAAAAGATCTACTTGCCCTTGCCACCGTGTGCTCCCGCGCGCTCCCGCCACCGCGTGCTCTTGCCACCGCACGTGCTCCTGCTGCTGTTTTCTGGCTGCGCAGCGCTTCTTTCGCCTGCGGAGCATTGCAGGAAGGAGAAAGTACGAGGCGGGGCATCCAGAGGGAGCGCTCTGCCCTGCCTGTCTCGCCGGCAACCGAGGCTGCACAGCTGCTTCTGGACAAGAAAGAGGCAGGGCGCTCCCTCCAGAGGCCCCGCCTCGTGCTTCCTTCTTCCTGCAATGCCCCGCAGGTGAAAGAAGCACCGCGAGAGCGGAAGCCAGCAGCAGGAGCGCACGTGCGCACAGGGTGTGCACGCGCATGGCAGGAACGCCCCATCCGGCTGGTGAGGCCTGAAGATCACCTGGAAGAGGGCCGAAGATCTACTAGTAGCTCCCGAGCTACCTAATGAACACCCCTGATATAGAGAAAGGAATTCTGGTTTTAATAAGCTAATATCATCCTATTAATTTTTGTATCGCCTTTCAGTTAGCTTCTATCCAGAGCCATATTAATCGAAGTTAGTCGCGATAATTCAAAAAAGAACACAAAATTGTTTACATAGGATTTAATGATGAATAAGCTTCATGCTAACATGCATTGGGTGTGCTGAAAGTCGAAGTCTCAGTCACAGCAGAAGAACTTCACATCATTCAGTGCTGTATCATCACTACTACCCTGTGGGGGCTCTATCCTTGTCTGAAGCCCACATATGCCACCGGAAGTGCAGGATTCGCTCCATGCACCAAAAGAGCCCCATTTGTTTGATTGACCTGTCAGAACAGCCCCTTCAGTGCAGCCGAATCGGACGTTGTTTGCTCCAGTATCATCATTTATACTCCCTTGAGGAGGTTCCACTTGCAATGAGAAGGACGTCATGTGCCCTTTAGGGCATTTTACAGGTTTATTCCAAGTTCCCCACCTGCCAACAAAAAAGACAATAGTGATGTTCTGGGGGGGGGGGGAGGTGTTAAAAAAAACAGACATGCAGTATATATTTCAAAAAGCAGGTGGCGCACATTAAAGAGTGCTGAAACACAATAACAATACACAAGAATAAAGGTCTGGACTACAAATCCTCATGTAGGAGTGGGCTATCTCCCACGGGGCCGGGAGAAAGCACCAATGGGACTGTGTGCTGCCCCCTCGATCCACTCACTGGAGAGATGCCCCGTAGAGCCAGGCTAGTGGGGCGATGAGACCATCATCCCCGCCCCTCTTGGACACACACAATGTAGCAATCAATGAATTAAAGGATGAACGACACACAATTGGAGTTACATAACCCACGGGCCGAAATCAACACATGATCATACAAGACAATAGAGAATATGTGGGTCCGCCACGAAGGAGGCCTATGTACATACGATGGAAGGGAAGCGGGGAAGCCGCTGGGTGGGGGGGGGGCTTGTGGGAAAGGTCGTCCCGCTGCGTCTGCTGCTAATGACGTTGCACGGAGGTGGGCGCAGTGCGGAAGAACTCTAGGCTTGTGGCATGTCCAGCACTGATGGCGTATAGTGTAAACACTGCGCCGCCCGATGACGTGGTGCAGTCGCGGAGCGCGCCGTCAGACGTGCTGAGCGAGGAGCGACGTGGGCAAACCTCCGACGTCCTGTCGTGATGATGTGCCCAGAAGCGGTGAGTGCGGTCCTATGCAATAAAAGGGCCAGCAACCGCCGCAGTGGGGGCCAAAAAGGCCCGGTGTATGGAATGTTTCTGGTTCAATCCTCTAGAAAATGAAGTTATACGGAGGCCAAATGGCTGGGGGGATAGCCCGAGCCCCTACCGGACAATGCCACGGTGAGGGTGCTGGAGTGGGAGGCCCACGGTGTCCCGATGCTCCCCGGAAACCGTTGGGCAGACGCCGTCTCATCTCCCCACTAGCCTGGCTCTACGGAGCATCTCTCCAGTGAGTGGATCGAGGGGGCAGCACACAGTCCCATTGGTGCTTTCTCCCGGCCCCATGGGAGATAGCCCACTCCTACATGAGGATTTGTAGTCCAGACCTTTATTCTTGTGTATTGTTATTGTGTTTCAGCATACCGTGTGCAGTTCTTGTGGGACAAGTACCCTGGTGTGTTTGTTTAGTGCACATTAAAGAGTGCCTGTTCTCATGCCACTTCTGTTACCAGTGGTCAATTCACACAAGGTCACAAGCAAGAGAATGCGCAATACGGACTGTAAAATATATATTTAACTAACATTGTGTCTTAGATTGTAGTTTACTAAGGACACATCTACATTGTAGAATTAATACAGTTTAACTCCACTTTAACTACCCTGGTTCAATTCTGCAGAGCCATGAAAACTGTAGCCAAACTTTTACTGCTATTGAATTCCGGTTCCTCACCAAATAACTGTTCCCAAGGTTTCATAGCATTGATCCATGCCAGTTAAAGTGGTGTCAAACTACATTAATTTTGCAGTGTAGATACACATTAAGACATCTAGTTACCTTCAAAGACATATTTGACGCTAGACGTCAGCTATCAAATGTACCTCTGACTTTTCCCCTTCTTAAATGTACAACCTTATCTACATTCCTGTTTACATCACATTTGTTAGTAATGGTCTTTGATTATGTGGAAGTTATTCTGTCTTCTACGTATCCGCTGTTTCTGCTGATTTGATTAGTATCCTTTTTAGTCCTGCATCAACATTCTTTGTAAAGATGATGAAAAACATCAATCCCAGGACAAAACACTATGGTAGGCCACTGTAACTTCTTTGTGGCGTTACAAGGAAACTTTTGTAGGTTATGTCTGCCAATCAATGCAAAGGGAAAGGAGCGGGAACACAATAATCCAATATAAATAATTCAAAATCACACAATAGCTCAGTCTCTAGGACATAAATCTATTATTTCAACAGAGCATATAATGCATATACTAACATACTGTATATAGGTAAATACCATTGGTAGACATAATGCATGCAACAGCGGTGGGGCTCACATGCAAGTGAGCGGAGAGGCGGAAATGGGCGGAGGCAAGCCGATGACGAAATCAACAAAGGACACAATCCCGGACGTCGCTCCAAACATAGGGGAAATAGTAAGAGTATGCTTGATAAGGACAAAATAAAGTCTAAATGTCACTCTATATTTAGCGCTCCCAGGAGGACCTCCATAGGTCAACGAATTGATGGAATCCTGCGCGCCTTCGTTTCACCCCGAAGGGCTTCCTCAGGACCAGGGGCGTGGCCTGAATGGCGAATTCTCGCGAGCGTCTCATAGCCAAAATGGCGCTAAGCTGGCGGTAGCAGGCACACCGCAGATGCTGACAGTATCCGTGGGCCAAAAGACATTTAGACTTTATTTTGTCCTTATCAAGCATACTCTTACTATTTCCCCCATGTTTGGAGCGATGTCCGGGACTGTGTCCTTTGTTGATTTCGTCATCGGCTTGCATCCGCCCATTTCCGCGTCTCCGCTCACTTGCATGTGAGCCCCACCGCTGTTGCGTGCATTATATCTACCAATGGTATTTACCTATATATGTTTGTATATGCATTATATGCTCTGTTGAATAAATAGATTTATGTCCTAGAGACTGAGCTATTGTGTGATTTTGAATTATTTATATTGGATTATTGTGTTCCCACTCCTTTCCCTTTGCATTGCATCCGTGGGACGCCTACCTTTCTTTGTGTATGTCTGCCAATCAGCCAATTAAAAATACACTTGTTGAGAGTAGCATCATCTAGACTACTCTTTCTAAAACTTTGGATCCCAGTCCCAAATGGGGTCCTCTCAGGGCAATGCTGGCTCCCAAAAAATTGGCAACAGTTTTCTGAATGCCACCTATTGGCTGTTTTAGACATTTAGTGTGGTATTCCAGCCTGGTCAGCCCAGTGGTCAGAGTCAGGCACCGGTGGTCCCAGCTGATCAGGATCAGATCCCAGCTGATCAGGGGCAGTTTGGAGATGACGAATGGCCAGATGGTGAGAGTTTGCAATGGGACGATGAATGGCTAGAGGGATATAGGACTGCAGGTGAGTTTACTGAGGATTTCATGGAAGAGGATTCTGCATCAGACTATGAGAGGCCCGGTGGCCTTGGTTCCCAAGAGAGAGTTTCTACTCCCTTTCCAGATGAGCATTCCGGAGAAGAGGAGTTTCCTGCTTCTCACTCTGATAGTGGTGCAGCTGGGCCTGCTAACGAGCCGGTGTTTGATAGAAGGGCGAACATCAGAGATTCTAGGAAATCGTGGAATCTAAGGAAGGGGGTGAGATGGGCCCATTGAGACTAGCTTCCTTATTAGTCTGTGCTCCTGGGCTTCTAGTCAGACCTGAAGCCACGTTCAGCTTGATCAAGTCTCCCGTTCAAGTCTCCAAGCTCACGCCGACCGCCGGAGCGGCTCGGATTCAAGTTCATGTTGACCGCCGTTTCAGTTTGCCTTGCATTGGAACTTTGCTTTCCTTGGGATTTAAGCTGCTTGGGCTTGCAGCTATAGAACTCAATTGGACTATTTTGAATTGCTTTATTCTTACTTCCTTGGACTATTCTTTATCCTTTACTCTAAATTAAAGAACATTTATTGCATCTGCATGTGTGTGTGTGATCTAGGGGGGGGGCTGTCTGAGTTCTGAGGTGCAACATTTACACAAATCTGTTTTGTGAGTTGTTTTGGTTCTTGATCAATATTGGTACACTAACATTTAAATAATTATTTTTTCTTATCCATTTTGTTTGTTGTCTGCTTTTCTCTTGACATAGGACTACAAATACCAAGAAGGAAGGAAGGAAAGAAAGAAAAGAAAAGAAAAGTAGTGGTGGTGGTAGTAGTAGTAGTGGCAGAGGAGGAGGATTAAAATGAGAGGAAGAAGGGGTAAAACATGAGAAAAAGATACCCACTCTCCAGCCGTGGGTGTTATTGTTTCACCACCTTGGCAGAGAAGACGGATGCCATTCAAGCCTGTATCATCCTGCCATGCCAAACCTCCTTGGTAGTCCTCTTGCTGGTATGGAAACAAAAAAAACCAAGACTGTAATAAAGCTGTTGTGAATGCAGCTACTTTAACACTATGAACTGGGTTATTAATGTTGCACTTTAACATCATGAACATTTCAAGAGAAATGTCTCATGCCCAAAGAAGTGTTTTATGTGCCAAGACATGTCCATTCCACCCAAATATATGAAACCCAGAAGACATAAAATGAAACAGACTTAAAATAAATGTACACTGTTTGTACTGTGGGAAATACATGACTTATGTAAATTCCAGTGTCTACTCAAACTCATTTCTGCTTTGCCGCACCATGTTTTATTAAAAACAACATGGTGCTCTTTTTGTCCCAATGTGTTACATTGGATGGAACAAAAAAGTACCCCAGCAGAAAAAGATCAAAATCATTTGTATTTGTCCCTTCTGTCAATTGTTTATACAAAAACATTTATGACATAGCTCTATAGCTAACAATATAATAATTATAATGTTATAGTAATAATGTTCACTATGCAATAAAAATGATATTGTAGACTTTGTAGACCTTTGGTGGTATGGACTATGTCATAAAGCATGACACATGGAAACTAAAATTTATTACCCTGTTTTGCTCCAAAACATGTGTGAGTGCTTATTTTCAGGGGATCTTATTTCTCCTAATTGATTTTTTTAATTAACTGTAACTAGGGCTTATTTTTGAAGTAGGGCTTCTATTTTGAGCACCCTTAAAAATCATGCTAGGACTTATTTTCGAGGAAGGTCTTATTTTGGGGGAAAACAGGGTATACTTGTGTTACACATTTCTATTAAATAACTAACTTTATTTCTTATGAGTCGCCCTCCACGAAAGGTGCTCTGGGTGACTTACACAATTAAAATAAACAGGTTACATAGTCACTGCTTGTTACTCAATCATAGGCTCTTCTGAAGAGCCATGTCTTAAGTGCCCCTAAAAATGTATGTAGATCAGGAGTGGCTCTTTGGTCTGGCGGGAGGGAGGGAGTTCCACAAGGTTGGGGCTACAATGGAGAAGGATCTCTGCCTTGTGGACTCCAAACGAACCTCTCTAGGGCCAGGGACATAGAGAAGATTCTCATGAGCTTACCGTGGCCGTCTCTGGTGGTGGAGTGGCATTAAATGGTCTCTTAGATATGGGGGTCCCTGACCTTGGAGGGCCTTGAATGCTAGGACCAGGGTCTTGTAGAGCAATGTTTCCCAACCAGTGTGCCGTGGCACACCAGTGTGCTGTGAGCGGTCATCAGGTGTGCTGTGGGAAATTGGAACCTCCAATACCCTTTCTTCCCCCTCCTGCCCACAGTGCTTTCTGGGTGTTGGTGAACTACAACTTCCAAACTCAAGGTCAATTCCCAAGCAAACCCTTTCAGTACTTTCTGTTGGTAATGAGAGTTCAAGATGCCAAGTTTGGTTCAATTACATTGTTGCAAGAGTTCAGGATGCTCTTTGAGTGTGTGTTAACTATAAATCCCAGAAACTGTAACTCCCAAATGTCAAGGTCTATTTTCCCCAAACTCCATCTGTGTTCCCATTTGGGCATATTGAGTATTCATGCCAAGTTTGGCCCTGATCCAACATTGTTTCAGTCCACAGTGCTCTCTGGATATAGGTGAACTACAACTCCAAAACCCAAGGTCAATGCCCACCAAACTCTTATAGTATTTTCTCTTGGTTATGGGAGTTCTGTGTGGGAAGTTTGTGTCTTTCTGCCATTCCTGCCAGGATATCTATGTTGTGTTCATCGAAACAGATCCAGGTTTCACACTGAGTGTATAAATACATTTAAAAACATATTAACTGTATTTATTACTGTGTTAGAGTATCATTTTGTGTCATTTTGGTTGGTGGTGTGCCCCAGGGTTTTGTAAATTTAAAAAATGTGCCGCGGCTCAAAAGAAGGGTGAAAAACACTGTTGTAGAGGACTCTGTTCAACCGGCAGCCAATGTAAGCGCTGCAGAGACGGCGTTATATGGCACCTCATTGATGTTTTTGTGAGGAGTCTAGCAGCTGCATTTTGCACAATTTGGATCTTGCGAATTGTTGCTCGCGGTAAGCCCACATACAAAGCATTGCAGTAATCCAGCCTCGACGTAACTATTAGTATCCCCCCCCCCAAAACCCCCAAAAACATACATATACACAAAAAACAAAACATGCATGAAGATGAACTGACTGGTACTGAAATATAATAACCAGTGTGTCTCAAGGAAGCATATCACTCCCTTGTTAAAAGTTTCCTTGGCTTCTAATTCATTTCCAATTACAATTCAGAGTGCTGGTCATGACTTATAAAGTTATTTTAGACTTAGCTCTGAACTATCTGAAAACTATGGGCTCATCTACACTGAGCCTTTAATGCAGACTGAATGCAGACTGAAGTTAGCTTCAAATTGCAGCAGCTAAACAACACTTACCTCCAAAGTGTGCTGCTGCACAGGTTAAGGATGGTACATCGTATCAAACAAAGTCAGGAGGCAGTACTAAATAAGCAATTTAATACTCTGCAGTGAATCCCAAATCTTGCCTGGCCAAATTGGCTCCAGAGCACAAGAAACACATTGTAGACAGCGACACCCAGTATGCTGGAGCGCTTTGTAATGGGTGGACTAGAGATAAAGACAGTCGTTCTCCCGCAGTTGGAACACAGTCTTGTATGGACCGAGCCAAAAGAGTTTGCTTTGTTATATCAAACCAAGTAGCTGATTCAGGATTCTGGCCTATTTTAATCTTTTTTTTAAAAAAAAAAGGTCAAACTATTTTTTTAGTCTTTGGAGAGCTGTTCATTATCAAGGTGTCCGAAAATAAGAGTACAAAATAGCCTTACCTTCAAGGCGAATCCTTTTGCAAATCCAGTCTTACAGAATGATGGTTTACCCCAGTCACCCCATTGGGCTCCGTTTGGCACAAGGAGTATTTTATTATACTTTCGAGCCGCTCCATAACAGAAGCAAAAGGCAATCATCACAAGAAGGCTACTGACTCGGAGATCCATGGCTAGAAGTCTGCTCTAGGTGCAACATAATAAAAAAAAACAACTTATTTATTTGTCACCTTCCTGAAAAAGTGGAACTCAAAATAGTTCAGATCATGATGTTAAATAAGATGGACTAAAATCCGCAATGGTTGTAATATTAAACACACACAAGCAAATCTCTCTTTTGAAACAGCGAAATGAACCACAGTTTAAAAATACATCAGTCAAAGGGAAATATAGCAAACACAAAAGATAACTGTAAGGCAGTGTTTCCCAACCAGTGTGCTGTGGCACACTAGTGTGCCGTGAGTGATCATCAGGTGTGCCGTGGGGAATTGGCACTCTCCCCCCTCCTAGCAGCCCACTCACAGGTTTCCAAGAAACAAATTGAGCCTCTCCGCATGGAAATGTTTTGAGGGTTTTTTTTTACTATTTTACTGGATTTTTCACGAGTCCCCCCCAGGAACTGTTTATAACAGCTTCATGACATCCATAGTTAACTGGAAGCAAGTTTCACTCAGGGTGAAATTTCACAAAGGTCTGGAGAACAAGCTCTATGAGGAGCGGCTTGAAGAGCTGGGCATGTTTAGCCTGAAGAAGAGAAGGCTGAGGGAAGACATGATAGCCATGTATAAATATGTGAGAGGAAGTAATATATATGTTTTCTTCATCGAAACAGGCCCAGGTTTCACACTGAGTGTATAAATATATTTTAAAACATATTCACTATATGTATTACTGTGCTAGAGTGTCATTTTGTGTCATTTTTGTTGGTGGTGTGCCCCTGGATTTCCTTAACCTGGAAACAGAACCAAACTAGGAATGTTTATACTCCTGAAATTTGGAGTAATTTTTCAGCTGGAAACTATTTCCTTAAATTCTGGTTTTTTTATTTAAAAAATCCTGAAGATTTGGACGAAGCATCGGATTCACTGACTGGCTTTCTGACTCCTACAAAGGAGCTGAATTTGCACCTATCTTTTACAGGGTGAGGGGCAAAGTAGTCGAGGTAGCCACAAAGTGGCTTTAGAAGAAGTGGGAGATATAGCAAGATAGAGTTTTGGTAAGCCTATACTAGGATCCACGTCGCATGTAGTCTTGCAGGAATACTTCTTTTGAGCAGGACACCTGTCTTCTTGAGTTTGCCTCTGCATGAGGGCGATCTGGTTGCGACATCTGTCACCCCATTGATCGCCAGGGTTGATTCGGCTGATCTGGCTGGCTAGCTAGGCGGGTGTCCCCTTCCTCCCTCACCGCTCCATGTGCGTCCCTCCCGAAGCTGTGCGCTCGGTGGAGGAGGACGGTGTCCCAGGTGTAAAAGGGGTGTACCGTGGTCTAAAGCCTTCGGTCCCGGGTTTACGATAGCTGCGCTCCCCTGCTAGCACAAACTCTGCATGAGCTGAATTGGATGATGTGTGCATTTTTTACTCCCTGGCCTCTCAAAGTCAGATATAAAAATTGTGTTGCACAACAGATGTTGCTAATGACATAAAACCACCACAAGAGAAACTGTACATGCCCCTAGTGCTCTTTTAAACATAGATATTAGGAATTGAGTTATGGACCTTCTTATTTTACCATCACATCTACCAAGAAAAAAAGCTCCCACATTACTTACGTATCCACAGCTGTCTGTGTTCCTATAACTGGACTAAGAGAGAAGCTGAGTGAATAGTGCGTGTCCGAGTGGGCAAGGTTATGAAGAAGACCAGGAGATCAAGTGTGGGCGTCACCATGTCAGCACGTTCTATGATCTGTTTCTTGATTACTTAAAAGAACAGACTGAAGGCTATGATCCACCCTTTGTTCTTTTCTAGATACAACTCAATATTGTATCTGTAGAGTTAATGCAGCTTGACACCACATTAACTCTCATGGCTAAAAACTATGGAATTAAGGGAATTGTAGTTTTATGAGGACATTAGCTTTCTATACAAAATCCGCAGGTGCCACATCAAGCTGCAAACCCCAGAATCCCATAGTATCGAGCCAGGATAAGTAAAATTGTGTCTGATTGCATTTTTTCTACAGGCTTTCTAAGATATATTATTATTATTATTATTTATTTCAGCTCGGTAGACCGCTCACTCCGAAGCTCAGAGCGGTTTACAACAATAAAATACCAATAAAAACATTATACCATAACAACATTAAAACAGCGTTAAAACCAATTCCACCCCCCACCCCCCAGTAAAACTGTAACAGGACAGTAGTGATGTAGCGGCAGTGACGCGGCAGGTGGCAGGTTATGGCGGGCACCGGTCAGAGCCGAATGCCTGCCTAAACAGCCAGGTCTTAACAGCTTTATGAAATGTCATCAAGTCCCGCAGGGCTCGCGTCTCTTCAGGCAACGAGTTCCATAGCGTTGGCGCGGCCAGTGCGAATGCCCTCTGCCGCGTACTGGCTAGCCTGTAGGTCTTTATGCCAGGCACTTCCAACATGTTGAGCCCCTCTGAGCGCAGTGATCTTCTGGGCATGTATGGGGTAAGCCGCTCCCTCAGGTACACTGGCCCCAAACTATATAAGGCCTTGAAAGTTAGAACTAACACCTTGAAGAAGACCCGGAATTCAATTGGGAGCCAGTGCAGTTCGCGCAGCAATGGAGTTGCGTGAGCAGATCTTACGGCTCCTGAGAGCAGGCGTGCTGCTGCGTTCTGCATTAGCTTGAGTTTCCGGATCGTCAACAAGGGCAAATATAAAGGCAGTTCTAGAAAATGTTGGAAATGTGGGGGAAATGTCAGGACATATATGATATGTGGTGGTCTCACAAAAGGGCCCCGCAATATTCAACCCAAATACATATGATGTTCAAAGAAATGTAAATGTTGAAATCCGGATGAACTAATGTTTTATTTGGGATCAACTAGAGAGGAAACATGGAAGATTATGACTATATATGATTACTATGCCCAGAGATGGAAAGAACTAGCTATTCCAGCAAAAGATGTATTGCTTACGAGGATGTGTGAATCAGTAGAGATGGGTAAACTGACAACACTGATCAAGGAGAAATTCTTGACATTTTTTTAAAAGCCTGGGATGTTTATTACTTTTCTACAGAAGGATGAAGACAAACTTAAACTGTTTTCTGATTTAAAAGAGTGTTACTAAAATAACAATTTTTGGTGGAAAATTAGTGAAGGGAATAGAAAAGAAGTAAAAAAAATCAATAGGTATTGAGTGTGAGGCTTGCAGAATAAGTTTCATATGCTGTCGTAGTGCAGAGACCAAGGGAGCCAGACCCAGGAGTAAAAGGGGCTAACAAAAGGTTTATTGAACAATAACTGGAAAAAGGACGAACAAAAAAATAGCCAACTCAGCTCAAAAACCCTCAAAAATCCCAGGAAAGAGTCCCACAAAAAAAGCAGCAAAACAGCCCAAAACAAACACCAGACGTCCATCTGCGAAGTCCGAAGGGAGAATCCAGAAGAGTGGTCGTAAATTCGGTCCAGAAATCCAAGACAGGAGAAAGGCAGATGAAAAGGAGGAGACCTTCCAAGGCAATCAGGAACTGAGTATACATGAATAGCACAAATCATACCCCCCATAAAACACAATGCCAGCCTTCCTCCATTTCATACAATATCAGATTCTGTAGCAGGAACTCATGTAAACTCAGCGGAGACCAAACCCCGCCTCAGGGACACACGGCAGGTAACTAAACAGAAAAGCATACATTGAATTCCAAACCCCCCAACTTTTCCCAAACAACAGCTAGAGCTGCCACAGCAGCTCACCCCAAGAACAAAGTGGAAAAATAGCCCGTAACTCATGAGTATCAGGAAACAGGAACAAGGCCCTTGATATCAGGAACACAGGAAAGTCAGAGACAAGAACCAGACATCAACTCTTTGACCGCCTCAAATGTAGCCCCAAAAACCCATTTCTTATATAGCACTTAAACATCACTGTCTTATGAAGACTCTCCATGATCATGAGCACCAGCTGCTGCAACTCCAATCTTGCCAACGCTGTTGAGTGTCCCAATCTGTTTCTGAACCCCCAGAAGGCCTGTCTAAGTCACTGTCAAAGCCACAGAAGGTGTCAGAATTAGACTCTTCGTTACACACATCCCTTACTTCCTGAACCAATGTTGAGTCTAAATCCGTATCACTTTCCTCTGACCCCATTTCTTCTTCCCCAGAGAAACCTTGGAAGGTGTCTGAATCAGAAGGTGCTCTAAGTATCTGCCGGATCCTTTTTCTCTGTTCCAATCCTTTCACACTAGAATCACTAGCAGCCCTTTTCCTTCCAGCTGCAGACTCTTGATCACCCAGGGCCACACCCCATTCCATACTATTGCTTGTTGCTATTGACCCAGCATCTTCCGCAATACCACTAGTAATAGTAGCTGAAGGCTCAATCACAACATATGCATTTAAGTTTGTATTGGTTAAAATGATCGCTTTAGATATAACTGTGTTATTTGTTGTAGTCTAGTTTTATATCTCAAGAAAATCCTTTTTGTCTTAATGAAGCATGTGTTTTTGTTTTCTGTAACTCTTTTTTCCATCTCTGTTTTGTAACTATTTAATATCATTTTCTGTATCATATATTTCTGAATCATAAACCATCATGTAAGAACATCTGAATGACTCTAACCTAGTTGAGTATAAGAACAGCCTTTGGGTCCATGAAAAATTGTTCTATTGGTATCCATTACAAAACAGCCCCAAAGGAATGACCTAATGTGTCATGAAATGAATTATTCTAGAACCTTGCCTCCATCTACAAAGTTGGATGTTCCCCCAAGTGAGAGCATGTCCAGACAAGCTAGTCCCAAATACTACATGTTGCAGCTGTCTCAACAGCCATCCTGTGCTCCCTGGGCTCAGGCAGTCCTAGGACAAAAGATGGCTGTCTCTTCCCAACCCAATGAAGTCGAATTTATACTATGAACCATGGTTAAGATAGGCCCTGCTTGGTGAGCATTTATGGTAACACCCAAAGTTTCAGATTAAAGGACACACACTCACCAGAGATAGGGAAAGACAAGAGATTTTAATAACTATCTGCAGAATAATAATAGTTATTATTATCATTTTATTTCTTCCCTGCCCCTCCTCATAGCTCATGACAGTTTACAACATTGCTAAAACACATAATCAAAACACATAATAATTTTAAAACACTGTAGAATATACACATTAAAACATATTTTTATAAAATACATATTGAAATACATGAAACAAAAATTAGACATAGAACGGAAGTTTAAAATTTGTCATTAATGCTTTCTGTGTAAGCCTGCTGGAAGGGATAACTCTTCACGTATGTCTTAAATTCCAACAGCTAATCTAGCTGTGGGACCTCTACCAGAAAGTTGTTCCACAATTGCGGGGTGGCCAATGAAAAGGTTCTCTGTGTGGTGGTTGTAAGTCAGGTTCTTCCAGGCTGGACCAGATACCCCCCAGAGGACCTAGTGTTCAGGGCGGATTGTATGGGAGAAAGTGATCCTCTTGGTAACCTGGACCCAAGCCATGTAGGGCTTTAAAGGTTAATATCAACACTTTGCTTGGAAATTAATTGGGAGCCAGTGGAATGGCTTTAGGATAGGGGTGATATGTTCACTCCTGGTTGTTCCTGTAACCAATCTGGCTTCTGTATTTTGAACAAAATGGAGTTTCTAAACTTAGAACAAAGGTAGCCCATCGCAAAGTGCATTGCAGAAGTCCAATCTTGAGGTTTCCAGCTCATGCACTACCATCTTAAAGTCTTCCAAATCTAGGAAGGGGCACAGCTGGCACAACAGCTGAAGCTGATAGTAAGTATTCATAACCGTCGCATCTACCTGAGATGACATTTGGAGAGAAGGTCCAAGACCCAAGCTGTGAACACTGTCTTTCAGAGGAAGTGTTACCCCATCCAGTACTGGTTGACACACCTCCACCCTCAAATTAGGACCCTTGATGGCAAGCACCTCTGTTTTGTCTGGATTCAGTTAATGTCAAAACACAAGCATAAGTATGCATTGTGAAAACAGGAGTTTTTTAATACATTTTACAGATATTCGAGTTTTCCTCTCCGCCTGCTCCCATTTCCGATTGTTCAGCAGAGGTGCTGGCCTGAAGCAGTGCTTTCACTGACTGCAGCTTCAATGACATCGCTACCTTCAGACAGGGAGTCCTTGGCAAGGGGAGGAGACAGAGCAGGACTGGTCCTGAGGAGGGGCAATCAGCTCTCAAGGGGGTGGCTCTCTTGGGAAGAGGCAAGCCCACGAAGACTGTGCCCATATATGGAGAGCTTATGAGCTTTCTCTTGAAGCAACAGGCCCATGTGTCCAGTTTCATCCCAAACAAAGGTGTAAAACAGGAAAGTTCATCTTGAGTACCCAAAGAATCTGCAGCTAACAAAAGAAGTTTTATACACATGGACAGACAAACAGCCAGGCCCACATTACCCATAAGGCCACCCTAGGCCATGGCCTAGGGCGGCAGCCATTGGGGGGCAGCAGGTCCGGACCCCCCAAAAAAGTTTTTTAAAAATAAAAAAAATTCAAAAATTGCATGCTAGCGGTGGCGGCAGCGCCATCCACAGCTGCCCCACCGTGCCCCCTTGCTCTGCTCCCCTCGGCTCCAAAGGCTCTGCCCTTGCCCCTGGCTCTGCCTCGCCCCTCGCTCCACTTGCTGGATTAGGGGGGGACGTTGTCTGCAACCCCCTGCTTTGCTGTTGTCCCTTTCCCAGATTCTTTTGCCCCCTTCCTTCCCCTCCCCTCCTCCAGCACGGACCCACTGCTGACTGCTCATGTCTTGCCCTGGACGAGGAGGCATCCAAATCATGGCTCTTCTCCGGCCCTGGAGAGCGTCGTCCCCATGGCAATGGTGAAAGGTGAGCGATGTCTAGTTTGGGGCGGGGAGTGGGGCTATGGAACCCTCCCCTTTCCCTTTGAGAAGCGACCCCAGCTCTTGCTCGTGCTCTCTCTCTCTCCCTCTCCCTCTGTCATTTATGCGAGTGGAGCCCCGGCGGCCTCTCAGGCAGCGGCTGGAATGCGAGACGTCAATCGTGACACCATCACAGCCTGACGCGGCTGACCCTCGCCCCCTGCCCACCCCACCACCGCCGCTGTCTGGGCTGGAGAGAGAGAGGGAGGGAGAGGGCATGTGATTGTGTGCGAGGGGGATTGTGCCCAATGTAGCAGGCAGGCAGGCAAGGAGGGAAGTGTGCTTGTGTGTCTCGCGCCTCGGCAGCCAGCGCGCGCACTTGGACGCGGAAGCAGCCTGCCTCGCCAAGGGCCCAGCCATGCCAAAGGAGGGGACGGAGTGTAGGGAAGCCCTGTGCTGGAGGGGCTTCCCAGGAAGATCGCCTCCGGGGGTGGGGCTTTCCTTCCTCCTCCTCCTTGCGCCGGCAAGGAGGCGGGGGCGGAGCGGAGCCGGGGGCAGAGCCTTTGGCCTAGGGTGCCAAAAGGCCATGATCCAGGCCTACAAACAGCGTTTGGGTTTTGGTGGGAGATCACCCAACTCTGAAACAATGGGTCTGGCTGATTGCTTTGGTTTGGAAAAAGTCCCATGGGTTTTGCCCACCCTTCCTGTCCAAGAAATTTCTCTGCAGGGAGGTGATTGTTTCTGTATATTTTTTCTTTTTCTCTCTCTCTTTCCCTTCCCTCTTTTGTCCTTTTCTTTCCCTTTTATCTCTTCTTTTCCTCTTTTTCTTACGTTTTTCTTTTTCTTTCTTTTTCTCCTTTTTTGTGCTTTTAATGGGAAAAAAGGAATAGATGCGAATATGATAGCTATTACTGCCTTGATCTCCTGTAATCAAGCTTTGGATGTCAAAGCTTGATTACAGGCTCGGCCCATCAGGCTCGGCCCATTCGACGGCCGAGCCTGATAGCTGACCTTGGAAAGCTCCGACCCACATGGGCTCGAGCTTGGCTTCCCCTTCCCTGTTAGTTATAGTCATTCCCTGTTGATGTTGTTTGTCTTGTTGTATGCTCTGTACTTTTTGATGTCAAACTGTAAACCGCTACGAGCCCTCGGGGAGTGGCGGTATAGCAAGTTTGAACTAAACAAAAAATAAAAAATAGGAGAACATAAACATTCTGCTTAGCTACGCACACACTCACAATGAGCCCTTGATGGTTGTCTTTGTTTAACTATTAACCCAGCTCCGAGAGTCCAAAAACATTGTATTTTGTGCAAAATGCAGTGTGGGCTTTGGGGGGGGGGGGTTGGGCGGGGAGTTGTATAATGTTGATTTTGTCTCAGAATTCCTCTTTGCCCGTCCTCCCATGTTGAAATGTGAAACATCTTGGAGTAGTTGATAATATTTCATTGAGGACAAGAACATTTTCATGGATTCCTTATATCACTCCAGGTAAAGAAAGGGTACACATAAGCAATTAAGACTCAATCTCACATTTCACTCTGTAATGTCAAAAAAGGGAATGCGTTCTCAGTGTTTGCCATGCCGACTTCGGCATGGCAAAGGGCCTCCTTGCAAGATAAACATGGCTAGAATTCAGAATGGACTTATGTCTTCATAAGTAAATTTACCTGTGCAGTAGTTTCATAACATCCATATTGACCGAGGAGCTTCCATTCTATTACAGCATATGCTATGTTTTGTGAAATGATACACCTTCGGGTCCACAGGACTTACTATGTGTGAATCTACTTCTATTTGAAATTGTTTCCTGTGACGCTGAGCATTATGCTTATGATTGTTGCCACTTGAGAAAGCCCAAGGAGAAACGGATCGGGCCCTGCAGCTCAACCGTTGCGGCCCTTGGCGTTCCTGCACTTTCCATCTCTGGGCTACAAGCCACTCCACAGCATTACATCCTGGTTTGCTATCTACCTCCAACGGGAGCATTTGGATTACAATGTTTGGTGATTGCGTGTGCTTTTGGGAACTCTTACGTTCTACAGATATACATACCATTGGACCGCTGTTACTCATCCATTCCCTGTCGTGCACCCCCTTCCCCCTAGATTTCTAGAGGGTTAGGTGTACCACTGGACGTTGTGGGAACTTGCGCATTGGACGCTTTATATCATCTTGCGAGTTGGACTATACTTACCGGATACTTACTTGTTCCCCATCGTGCACACCCATCCTATATGCGTCTCTGAGGTATTTATGTTGATAGCAACTTGGTCTGTTGTATATTTATAATTATTCGTACGACATTTTGATATATGTGCTGATTATATATGCCTTATAGGCTTATAGCCCCACTTGAATACACTTTACATTTGCATTTACTACTTAGTCCTATGTGTGTTTATGTTTTGTGAAATGGCAACCAGTAGAAAGGTGATGTGCCATGACCCCATTGTCCAATTGATACCAATATGCATCAGGCAAATATTGATAATATTTGATAAAACATGGAGATTTGCTATTTGCAAATGGCTAGGAAGTACAGCCGTACAACAGGAGTGCTGAATGTGGATCTGAAGTGGCCAATGTGCATTCAATTAACAGATGCTCTTTAGCCAGTCCTAATCAATTTGGAAGTATTCAGTGTGCATTGGAACACTCTTGCTGATGCCCAATGTTCATCATCGCAAGTCTCGAACCATTTCATTGCATTTCTACAACATGGCTCCTGATTTGGAAAATTTAAAAAAGTTGACCATGATGAGGAATCCTGGTGAGGGTTTTATTTCCTTTGCCATCGCCCATTGATGTTATTGTTAATTTAACTGTACAAAATATTTGGCATGACAAAGGGCCTCCTTGCAAGATAAACATGGGGGGGGGGGTTGGGTTTTGAGGGGGTTGAGCTCTTATTTAAGATCTGTAATCGTGCTGCAATGCAATGTAAGTTTGATACGTTTGAAACATTGCAATATGTTTTAATCATCTGAAAAACTATTTTGATTGATGTGGGTTTTTTTTTACAGTTTTATAATACTGTGTTCTATTGCCATTGTTATTATCTGAATCTGGAATTGAATTATTGCCATAGTTTGTAAGCTGCCCTGAGCCCCCTGTGGGGTGAGAAGGGCGGGGTATAAGTACAATAAGTGAATAAATAAATAAACCACTGCGGGGGATGAGTTCCAGTAGGCGGCATGGAACAGCCCGCGGTACAGCGGTAATAAGCGTCACATCAACTGATCACCAGGCCTCCTAAGTATCCTATGCTAATAGTTTCCCTTCCTATGTGTTGACGCAAGACAATTGCAATAAGTTTAGTTTTTAATGTGTTACATTGTTTGCCTTGTACATTAGGATACATTTTATCCTTATCTTGTATACTACTCTGCTGTTGGAGCTTTTATTTGAAATGACCTGATGGTTACTCAATAAACGTGACTGACTGACTTAGGTTGTACACTAGGCATGAGAAAAAAGTTATGAAAATGATTCGTTTCGTAAGAAATTCGTAAGAAATGCTACTTTTGAGTATTTCCGCACCTGGAACGCCAACCAGGAAGTGGACTTCCTTTTTCGAACTTCGGGGCCAGGATTTTCTTAAGTGTCGTTATTAGGTCGTAAGGGGGGGGGGGGCACCCTCCTTCTCTCACACCACCCTCCCGCCTCCCTTGCCAATAAGTATTATGGCAAGGCAAGCCCTAAACTCGCTCCTTCTTTCGGCTGGAAGGAAGCCTGGAAAAAATGTAAACAGAGAGGATTACTCAGAAGTAAATCTGCAAAGGAGGGCACTTTGGATGAAGGGCCCTCCTTTGTGGATTTACTTCTGAGTAAACCTCTCTGTTTACATTTTTCCAGGCTTCCCTGCCTCTCCTGCCTGCCAGGATCTAAAGCATCAAAGAGTATTGGGGTGAGAAACCAACCTAATGTATAATAGAATGAATGCTACTGTAAGTGCCTAATATTATAAGTAATCCAACTGGTCATATACCTACATTCCATGCACATGCAATAATACAGCAGTAATAACAATAACAAGAGGTAAAATTCAAACCGAAGTATTCTGACTGGTCTCTCCTCATGCGGTGCAAACGGGCTCTTCTCTTATTAGCCCTGGAAATTAGCCTGGGAAAAGCCAGCATTTGCTGCTTGGAGCACACACATACATATTCTTGGGGGATTTGCTGCAGAATCCCGGCCTCATAGAGAAGATTCTGCAGCAAATCCCCCAAAGAATATGTATGTGTGTGCACCCAAGCAGACCACGCTGGCTTTCCCGGGCTAATTTCCCGGGCTCACAGAGAAGAGCCCGTTTGCACCGCATGAGGCGGGGACCAGTCAGAATACTTCGGTTTGAATTTTACCTCTTCTTATACCCATTGTTATTACTGCTGTATTATTGCATGTGCATGGAATGTAGGTATATGACCAGCCTGGGCAAACTTGGGCCCCTCGCTCCTCGGGATCGGGGGGTGAGAGAGAGGCAGCAAGGAGCGAGGGGGGGCTCCTCCTCCTTTTCTTTTGCTGCTTCCAAGAATAGAATACCCACTCCCTCCCTCCCTCCTTCCCTCCCTCCTTCCTATTTGGAGAGTCCCATCTAGAATTCAGTGTGATTTATTCAAGTTTTGGCCTACAACTCCCAGAAATCCCAGCCAATTTACCAGCTGTTAGGATTTCTGGGAGTTGTAGGCCAAAACCATCTGGAATGCGCATGCGCTGGCATACGAACTACTAACGAATTTCGTTAGTAATTAAATTACATTTTAGAAATTTTTGGAAAATTTGTAAGTCTTCCTATTACTAATAAAAAAAATCCCCCCCCCCCCCTTCATTAGATTTTCGATTTGGTATTTCTGGGTTCTAAACCATGCCTATTGTACACAGCACCATGCAAAAGTATACTATTGCTGATATTTTAAAAACAATCACTTAGAGACATGAAAGTGACCACAAGCACTATCCAGTTCAACCCTCTTCTATGCAGGAACACACAATCATAGGTATTTTTGCACCTGATTAAGGCTCCGTAAGCCAGATGTTGACTTCTGATTGATACTATTTGATAGGACATGATGATATGCTATCTGCAATTTTGTAGCTAATATTTCATCAATAATACTATGTAAAAAATAGAGGGGGGGGAATCTGTTTTGGTTTTGAAAGTGTTATTTTCTGTTTAATTGTGCAATACTTGCTTTGAAAGTAGTTGTTATACACCAAAAACATCATTTTTGTGGGTGCCACAAACTATGTTCAATTAGTTGAGACTCTAAGATCGATAGATCGATAGATCGATAGATCAATAGATCGATAGATCAATAGATCGATATCTCCCCTTGTTGTGGGGGAGAGGCTTGCGCACCCTAATGAAGTTGTGAGCTATGCTGGCAGTGGCATAATAGCCACTGGTAGGGCCTCCCATGCCGGACAGGTCACAACCGAAGGGTCTGACAAAGAGCGTCAGTGGGCAGGATGGGCTCTCTAGCCTTTTGGCAACCATCCTAAGAGAAGGAAAACTCTGCTTTCAAACCTGGGCAGATGCTGCGCGTCTAACCCTGTAAGGTCAACCATCAAGAGAAGGAAACTCGAACCAAACCTACGACCTGAGGACCTCGCTGCCACCGTCCTAAGCTTGCTAGGCCCCGACAGATAAAACTTTGGTTTAAAGGGTGAGGCCAGTTCTGTGCATGCTGCGCTCCACCAGAAAAATCTATTGCACAGGCTCGAAGGACACATCCAACCTCCTTCATCATCAACGTGCATATAGAAAGCATGGGACGAGTCCTTCCTAAGAATCTTGGTTCGCGAAGTAATGCCAGAGTATATTACTGCAAAATGTGCTGCAGGATGTCCTGCAAAAAAGTTTTTTGCAGTTTAATAAACTTTTTCCATGTTCGTATGATAGAAACAAATTAAGAAATGTCATTTAACCAAGGAACAAAAATCGTGTTTCATGTTATAATTGACCATTAACATGTTTGTTGGCCAATACAGAAAAAGGAATTTTATTTATTTATTTATTTCCACCCTTTCTACCCCGCTTCTTCTCAACCCCCGAGGGGGGACTCAGAGCGGCCTAACAACTGCAACAATTCGATGCCAACACAGCATACATATAATAAAAACCCAAAAACAGTTACAATTAAATACATTAAATTATAGCTGGCATTAAAATTAGTTAAAATACAATTAACATTAAAATACATCATATATATTCACATCAGTTAAAACAGTATTCCATCCATAACTGAAGCATTGGGTCTTGTCCACCAGTTTGCCATTTCAATCCAATCTAAAGTGCTGTTTCGTGCTAATGTGCAAACGCCTGGTCCCATAACCACGATTTCACTTTTTTTCTGAATGCCAGGAGGGATGGGGTTGATTGTATATCCATAGGAAGTGCATTCCACAGACAGGGAGCCACCACCGAGAAGGCCCTATCTCTCGTCCCCACCAACCACGTTTGAGAAGTAGGCAGGAGCAAGAGCAGGGCCTCCCCGGATGATCTTAAATTACGAGGTGGGACGGAGCGGCTGATGCATTCGGACAAGTAAGCTGGGCCAGAACCGTATAGAGCTTTAAAGGTCAAAACCAGCACTTTGAATTGAGCTCGGAATTGGACAGGCAGCCAGTGGAGCTGACACAACAGGGGGGTGGTATGCTCCCTGTATGTAGCTCCCGTTAGTAATCTGGCTGCCGCCTGTTGGACTAACTGCAGTTTCCGAACTGTCTTCAAAGGCAGCCCCACGTAGAGTGCATTGCAGTAATCTATTTGGGATGTGACCAGAGCGTGGACTTCCCAAGGTACGGGCACAGCTGGCTTTTGGCTTTAATCAGTTATTATCATCCTCTTAATATTTCTAAAACCCAGTGCTCTTTATCATTTCAGTGAGCTTCTGTCCAGAGCAGTATTAATCGAAGTAAATCACTATCATTCAAAAAGGAACACAAAACTGTTTACATAGGATTTAATGGTGAATAAGCTTTATGCTAACATGCATTGGATGTGCTGAAAGTCTAGGTCTCAGTCACAGCATACGAAGATCACATCATTTAGTGCTGCATCATCATAATGAAGACCCATTGGGGGCTGTATCTTTGTCTGAAGCCCACATATGGCACCGGAAACGCAAGTGTGGCTCCATTCACCGAATTTCCCCCAATTGTGTCCATGGCCTTCCAGAACATTCCCTCCACTGCACACGAATCTGATGTTGTTTGCCCAAGTATCATCCTTTACAATCCCTTGAAAAGGTTGCACTTGCAATGAGAAGGATATCAGGTGCCCTCTTGGGCAATTTTCAACTTTTCTCCATGTTCCCCAGCTGCCAATAAAAATGACAATAATGATGCCCTGGAAAAAATTTAAACGTAGACATGCAAAATATATTTCAAAAGGCAGGCAGAGTGCATTAAAGAGTGCCTATTCTCATGCCACTTCTGTTACCAGTGGACAATTAACTCAAGATCACATGCTGTAAAATATATCTTTATGTAACCTTGTATCTTAGGTTGTGGTTATCTACACTGTAGAATTAATGCAGTTTGACTTCATTTTAACAGCCCTGGCTCTGTTCTACAGACCATGAGAGCTGTAGTCAAACTTTTGCTGCTATTGTATTCTGGAACCTCAGCAAATAACAACTCCCAGGATTTCATACCATTGATCCATGGCAATTAAAGTGGTGTCAAACTGCATTAATTCTGCAGTGTAGTTAATATCTAAAACGCCATCTAGTAGTTACCTCCAAAACATATTTGAAGCTAGTTATCTTCTGTCAGGTGAGCAATTTTTTAAAAAATACTTTTATTTATTTATTTATTTATTATTACTTTGTACTCGTCTGCTGCCCCCCCCCCCCCGACGGCTTGGGGCGGCTAACAGCAATTCATAAAACACAACAGACATATCATAAAACCACAGTAAAACACCATTAAACAGCAGATAAACTACAATTAAAACAGCGGATAAAATCACCATGGGCTGTATGCTAGGCAGTGCAAAAGGGAAACTGTAATCTAGCCCAGTGTTTTTCAACCTTTTTCAGCCACGGCACATTTTTTACATTTACAAAATCCTGGGGCACACCACCAACCAAAATGACACAAAATGACACTCTGTGGCCCACACGCAGGAGGCCCATCACCGTCTTGCAGAGGAGGGCTGTGCTGAGTGGCTGAAGCTCGCGGGGGCTCGGCTGAGCAGGACGAATAGGAATTGAGCACACAGGGTGGCTCCGAGCCTTGGAACAAACTGTGGAGGAGGCTCGCAGCCGTCGCCACCCCCAGCTTTCCTTCCTGAAGGGGTTCAGCCCCCCCCCCCCAGGAGTGCCTCCTCCCCCCGGGCATCCCTGGAGCCCAGCCAGGAGAGGCCAGGAGATGAGGGGTTGCTCCCCTTCCCCGGCGCGGAGCGGCTAGAAGGCAGAAAGCCTCGCCTCGAGTCTCCGGGAGCGGGGTCGGACGGGTGCAGCTCCCATGGACTCCTCCTCCCTCTCCTCCTCCTTGCTGCTGGAGGGGAGGAGGGCAGAAGAGCACCCAGGAGCCAGGAAGCAGGAGGAGCCGCAGCCCGGCCAGGTAGCCCTTGGTGCGCAGAGGGAGGGAAGGAAGGAAGGGAAGGAGAGAGAGAGAGAGAGAGAGAGAGAGAGAGAGAGAGAGAGGAGGGGGGAGGAAAGTTCTGGATGCCGAGGGCTCTCCTTGACTGCAGCCAGGCTGGCTGGCATTACTGCTTCGGCCAGGAAAGCCTCATTTCCGCTGCCTAAAGTTTTCTGCTAGTCTCTCTCTCTCTCTCTACACTGTAATTTCCCACGGCACACCTGATGATCGCTCATGGCACACTAGTGTGCCCCGGCACACTGGTTGGGAAACACTGATCTAGCCAACCCCAAAGGCCTGCTGGAAAAAAAATTATTGAATTTTTTAAAGTGTATATACAGTGAAAGTGGATGAAAGCAAAACGTTAAAAATTTAAGTGACAGTAGGAAATAAAAAATAGTACAAATGAGGAAAGAAGGAAGAATAACAAAAACAGAAAAGGAAAAAAAACATATACAAAAACTACTACTCATACTACTCATACATGCTTTCTCCCATTAAAATATTCTGGTTGATGTCTTCTTATCAATTATAATTATATTTACATGTCCATAATTTCTGTCAACGGCGAAATCTTCTAGTGTTGAATAAAGTCTTTAAAGCCACTCCAGTCCGTTTTTTTTCTTTTGTTCCCTTTAGTCTCAGAGATAGCGTATCCATTTGAATGATGTCAAACATTTTATCAGTCCATTCTTCTATGCTCGGTATGATGAAGTCGTGTTGTTTGTTGCAAGGTAAATGTATGGTTTGTGTTACTTCTTTACGTTTGATAGTAAAGTGTTTAGTAAGCCACAGAGGGTGGGCATGGAATGATGGAGCAGCAGGCCCTTAACTGCGGCCCCAGATATAGACCAAGTAGGCCGCTGCCTAGGGTGCCATCTTGTAGTGGGGCGAATTCCCGCCCGCTGGGTGTCGCCGCTCCCGCAGGGTATGGCAGAGCGAGGAGGAGCCTCCGAAGGCCCCTCCTCGTGCTTCCTGGTGCCCGCTGTCGGCCCTTCCCATGGGGCGTTGCACAGGGCAAGGGAGAGCGCTCCCCCGCCCTCTGCAACGCCCCGTGGGTGGGGCTGGCAGGGGGAACCAGGAAGTGCGAGGAGGGGCCTTCGAAGGCCTCTCCTAGTGCTTCCTGGTGCCCGCTGCCGGCCCCTCCCATGGGGCGTTGCACAGGGCAAGGGAGAGCGCTCCCCTGCCCTCTGCAACGCCCCGTGGGTGGGGCTGGCAGGGGGAACCAGGAAGTGCAAGGAGGGGCCTTTGAACAGCAGTTTAAAAGAAAAGATCCTCACAAAGTGGACGCACGCTGTAAGCTGCGTCTTCACAAAGTGGTGGCAGTGGAGGGATATAAGGGATAGCTTGCCCTGCCACAGTTCTCTACAGTTTTGAGTTCGAATCTACACAGATCGACGCTAGTTCTCAGCGGCTTCCTCCCACTCGGAAACTTCTTTTGCTTCAAAACCTTAGCTAGAGTCAGTCTAGCTGCAGTACTTATTTTGTTTAATTTTAATATTTCAATAGAGATTCCTAATAAGTATGTCTCTGGAGTTTTAGGAAATTTAGTCTTTAGAATCCTTTGGGTGTGTATATGTATTTCTTTCCAATATTTTTGAATTTCTTTGCAGGCCCACCACTGATGAAAAATGGTGCCTGTTTCCTTTCTACACTTCCAACACTTGTTTGAGGTTTTTTTTTACTAAACCTAGCTAAATGGCTTGGACGACTTACTGGCCAAGCGGATTGCAGTAGGGGCATGTCCTCTCCGTCACCTTGTTTGGTAAGTGGGGGGTGGGGGGCTTCTTCTTCCCAGAAGCCTCCTTGGGCGGCAGAAGTTTTCCCGCCCCCAGCGCTGGCCAGCCAATGGGAGGGCTGACCTCGCCTCACCCTCCATCGTCAGCTGTCCGGCCCTCACTTCCGCCCAGGCAGCCTACTTAAGACTGCCTGGGCTGCCCTGCTGACATGTGGGGCCAGATCTTCAATTTCCTCCCACCCTCCCTACTTGTATTCATTGCTTATTTGGCTTGCACTTTGTATTGCTGTTTAATCACTGATTGCACTATGTTGATGTTTTTTGTTATTTGTTCCATGTCGCAACTCTACGTTTGGCATGTGTCATGGGCCCTGGATCTGGCTGGCTTATCGCCCCTTGGTCGTAAGGGGAGATAACGCCCTGGCCCCCTGGGGTGCCAAGTTCCAGTCGACCGGTATTGGGCCGGTGGCACCCAGGCACGCAAGCGTCTCCGGAAATCGTGGGCTGTCCTTCCCACGATCCAGGAGCCATGCATGGCCGCCAACCCTTGTTCCTGTTTTAATAAATGAGTTGTGGCCAATTTTCATCCAAAACTCTTGTGTTCGTGCCTCATTGGTCTCTGGCGAGAGGTGTATCACCCATACACACGTAATCTATGTAGTGTATAGTGCCATCAGAAAAATATTTTATGCCAGTTCTCCTGGATATCCGTTGCACAAGTGTATTTTATTCTTTTCATTCCATATTTCTTTCTGCTGATGAGTTAGAATATTATGTCCTATGTCTTTGGGCCATTTTACTTGGAAATCCTTTACTTGTTCTTCCTCCGTACTCCATTTTAGGATCAATTGGTAAAGGATTTTAATTAATTTTTCCTTTTTTTGCATAGCCAGATCCGACACCCCTTTTTCCTAATTCAAACCAATTTTTTATCCTCTTTATAACTCTGTAAATTTTGGAAGTACTGAAACCATGTTATTTTTGAGTTTATTTGTTTGATTTCTTAAAAGATTTAATTACTAATGTCTCATTTTCCCCCTTTTTCAAAATTTGATGGTAGGTTAGCCAATTCTCTTCCACTAGTCTCGCATCAATTGGTGATAACCACAGTGGGGTTTTGTTATACAGTATAGTTTTGTTTTATATTTTTCCCAGGTCTTAATTAGGGAGGCTCTTACATAGTGATTGCTAAAGTTTTTTTCTACTTTTCTTTCTTTTTTTTGGAAATAGCTTTTTATTAGTTTCTCATATAAAACAAGCAGTCAAGTAAAACAGTAATACAAACAAGATTAGAGGGAAATAATTTACCCTCTGTCGAAGGAAAGGGATAAAGTCGAAAAGTAGGGGTTTGGGATAAGAAAAGGGGGAGTATTGAAAAGGAAAAGATAAAGAGATATTGGCAGGGTGTGTACAAACTAAATAGGAACATAATGTTCCATGATGCTAATTGCATCTTGCTTGATATCCATTCTTCTTGTAAAATTTATTTACTTCCAAGAGTCATAAGATATGAGAATAAAGGGGAAAAAAGAAAGGTCTGACTAATAATCTACATAACACCACATAACACCACTGTGGTATCTCAGCCCCTGCCCAGCTTAGTGTTCCTGCCTAGTGGTCAAAGTCAAGCACCGGGCCCCCCAGCTGATCAGGGTCATCCTGAAGGTGATGAGGAATGGCCAGATGGGTATGGGTCTCCAAACGAGAGTTTGCAATGGGACAATGAATAGCTAGAAGGATATGGGACTGCAGATGAGTTTAGTGAAGAATCCTTTAGTGAGGAATCCATGGAAACGGATGATGAATCAGATTATGAGCGGCCAGGCGGCCTTGGTTCCCAAGGGAGAGTTTCCAATCCCTTCCCAGCTCAGCATTCCGAAGAAAGGGAGTTTTCTACTTCTCACTCTGATAGTGAGTGACCTGGGCCGGCTAATGAGCTGGAATTTGATAGAAGGGCCAATATTCAGGCTTCGAGGAAAGATTGGGGCCTGAGAAAGGGAACACGTTGGGCACATAGAAAATAGTTTGGTATATTAGCTGGTGCCCGGGCGTTTTTAGTCAGACCTGAAGCTACGTTTAGAAAGGAAATGATTCTGTTCATGTCTCCAAGTTCAAGGAACCGCCGGAGCGGTTTGTCTCAAGTTTCACGTTGACTGCAGCAGCGGTCTGTCTTGTCTCCAAACTTTTGTCTTGCTCAAGTATCCTGCGTTCATTTGGATTAAGCCAATTGGGCTTCCTGTTCAAGAACTTTATTGGACTATTTTTGGATTGACTTTTGATTGCTTTTTCTTATCCTTTTTGGACTATCTTTTATTCTAAATAAAATTACATTTATTGCATTTGCCTGGTGTGTGTGATTAGGGGAACGGCCAGCGTTCTGGGGTGCAACAACCACCTAGTTATCAATCTATAAAACTCCTAAATCCAAATCTTGCAGCCCAAAAACAAGCCATTGGAACAAATGTCATCAAAGCCAGAATTGAAAAGTCGATGACAGATCCCAAGTGTAGGCTCTGCAAGGAAGTAGATGAAATGATAGATCACATCCTCAGCTGCAGCAAGAAGATCAAACAGCCAGACTACAAGCAGAGGCTTAAGATGATTCACTGGAACTTGTGCCACAAATACCATCTGCCTGCGACAAAGAACTGGTGGGATCACAACCCTGAAAAAGTTACAAAAAATGAACACATCAAACTACTCTGGGACTTCCGAATTCAGACTGACAGAGTTTTGGAGCACAAAACTCCTGACCTCACAATAGTGTTAAAAAAACCCAGAAAGGATTGTCAATGTTGCAATCCCAGGCAACAACAGGAATGAAGAAAAACAACTGGAAAAGCTGACACGATATGAGGATTTAAAGATCAAACTGCATCGACTCCTGCACAAGGCAGTAAAGGTAGTCCCAGGGGTGATTGGCACATTGGGTGTAGTTCCTAAAGACCTTGGCCTGCACTTAAACACAATCAGCACTGACAAAATTGCCATCTGTCACCTGCAAAAGGACACCCTACTGGGATCTGCAAACATTACTCGCCGATACATCACACAGTCCTAGACACTTGGGAAGTGTCCGACATGTGATTCAATACAACAGCCAGCATAGTGATCTTGTTTGCTGTGTAATAATCTTGTTGTGCTTCTAATAATAATAGCAACAATAATAATTATCTTTAGACCATGCAGTAAACATCTTGTAGCTTGATTCTTAAATATATGTTGCACAACAGAATTGATGGATGCTATCATTTAAATAATTATTTTTAAATAATTATCTGATTTGTTTGTTGTCTGCATTTCTCTTAACATGGGACTACAAATTGCAAGAAAAGAAAGACAGACAGACAGAAGTGATGGCAAAGGAAGAAGAGAAAAAGGGGAGGAAAAAGGATTACGAGAATGAGAAAGAGATACCCACTGTCCAATACTGGATGTTATTGTTTGACCATTACTGCAGTAAAGACGGATGGCATTCAAGCCTGTATCATCATGCCATGACAAACTACCTTGGTACTCCTCTACCTGGTGTGGAAACAGAGAAACAAGAGTGTAATAACGCCGTTGTGAATGCAGCTACTTTAACACTCATGAACTGGGTTATTAATGTTGCACTTTAACATCATATACATTTCAAGGAGAATTCATAGGGTATAAAAATGTCTCGCGTCCAAAATGTTTTCCAGTGCCAAGACCTTTCTGTAACACCCAAATATCCGAAATCCAGAAGACACAAAATGAAACAGACATAAAATAAATGTGCATAGTTAGTACTGTGGGAAATACCTGACCTATGTCAATTCCAGTGTCTATTCATACCCATTTCTACCCTGTTGCAGCATGGTTTATTGAAAACAGCATGGTGCTATTTTTGTCCCAATGTGTTACATTGGATAAAACAAACAAGGATTACGGCCCACCATTATATAATATTTCTCCACTTTCTTCTCTTTCTTAAAGTCAAACAATTTTTTTTTAGTCTTTGGTCAGCTGTTCATTATCAAGGTGTCTGAATATAAGAGTACGAAATAGCCAGACCTTCATGTCGAATCCCTTTGCAAATCCAGAAGTACAGACTTGTCGTTGACCCCAAGAACCCCAAGGGCCTCCGTTTGTCACAGTGAGCTCCTGATAGACCTCTCGAGGCCCAGCATCTCCACACCAGAAGCAATAGGTAAGCATCACAAAGCAAGTACTGACTCGGAGATCCATGGCTGGAAGTCTGCTCTAGATGCAACATAATGAAACAATTTATTTATTTGTCACCTTCCTGCAAAAGTGGAACTCAAAATAGCTCAAAACATGATGTAAATAGGATGTAACTAAAACCAGCAATGATTGTACAATTAAACACACACAAATTAATGTCTCTATTGAAAGAGCAAATTAACCACAATTCAAAAATACATTTCTCAAAGGGAAATAAATATAGGATTCACAAAATATAACTGTAAGGGATCTGGTGGGCTATTCAGGTTAAGGAAGTTGCATGACCAAGGGAAAAGAATCAAACTAGGAATGTTTACCCCTGGAATCTGGAGCGATTCCTCAGGGCCCTTCTACACAGCCCTATAATCCAGAATATCAAGGCAAAAATCCCACAATATTCGCTGTGAACTGGGTTATCTCAGGCCCAAATTACCTATAAGGCCACCCTAGGCCATGGCCTAGGGCGGCAGCCATGTGGCGGGGGGTAGCAGGTCAGGACCCCCCCCCAATTTTAAATTTTTTTAAAAAAAAAAGTTTGATGTTCTGGCGCTCCTGCACCTGCTCGTGGAGTGCCATAGGCTCTAGGGACTTTGACGCGGCTTCCCGCCCCCCCTCCCTGGCGTGGCATCAGCCTCGGCCCTCCTTCCTTCATGCCAGGGAGGAGGGGGGCGGGAACCCTTCACTGAAGGAAGGAGGGGTGGGGCCGATGCCACGCCAGGGAGGAGGAGGCGGAGATAAGCCACGCCACGCCAGGGAGGTGGGGGCGGTGCGGCAGGGCTTCTCTCCGCCTCCTCCTCCTCCCTGGCGACGCCGACAACGCAAGGGAGGAGGGGCGGCGAGGCTTCTCCCTCCTCCCTTGCGTCGTCGTCATCGGCCCCTTCATCAGTGAGGAGGAAAGAGGGCCCCGCCTGCCGCAAGCGGCCCCGCTCCGTGGGGAGGGGGCGGCGCTTCCAAAGTGTGGATTAGGGCGCCACAATCAGTTGATCCGGGCCTGGGTTATCTCAGTCCACACTGCCATATTTCTCAATTCAAAGCAGACAATGTGGGATTTTATTTAGCTGTGGGGAAGGGGTCTCAGTTGGCATCTATGTTCCTAAATTCTGTTCCTCATTTTCTCCCCTGAAGAGGCAGCACCATGACTTTTGGCTGATTAAACAAATTCCCTGACTAGCTTTCAGACTTCTACAAAGAAGCTGAATTTGCACCCATCTTTTACAACAGGGGTCCCCAAGCTAAGGCCCGTGGGCTGGATATGGCCCTCCAGGTCATTTATCCAGCCCTCACTCAGGGTCAACCTAAGTCTGAAATGACTTGAAAGCACACAACAACAACAATCCTTTTTCACCAGCCAAAAGCATGGCTACACTTCCCATTGAAATACTAGGTTTGTATGTGTTAAAATTGTTCTTCATTTTAATTATTGTATTGTTTAAAGCGTTTTTGCACTCCAAATAAGATATGTGCAGTGTGCATGGGAATTCATTCATGTTTTTTTTCTGAAATTATAATCCAGCCCTCCAACAGTTTGAGGGCCCTTCTTTTACAGTGTGGGGAGAAAAGTAGTTGAGGAAGCCACAAAGTGACTTTAGAAGAAGTTGGAGAAGCCACAAAACAGAGACGTGGTGAGCCTATGCTATCCACGTCACATGTAGTCTTGCAAGAGTCCTTCTTTTAAGCAGAACATCTTTCCCTTGGATTTGACTCTGCATGAGCTGAAGATGACGATGTGTGCATTTTATGCTCCCTGGCCTCTCAAAGACGTTGCTAATGAAATAAAACCATCACAAGAGAAAATGTAGATGTCCCTAGTGCTCTTTTAAATGTAAATATTGGGAATTGAGGTATGGTCTTCTTGTTTCACCATCACACAGCCACATAACACAGGTCTTGCGGTAGCTGCACTGGTTACCTTCAAAGTGCTGGTACTAACCTTTAAGGCCTTGAACGGTCTGGGGCCAGTGTACCTCCGGGACCGCCTCATCCCATACTGTCCCGCTAGGCCATTACGTTCAGAGGTGGGCCAACTTTTAGAGGTGCCTGGCATTAAAACATATCACCTGACGGCCACAAGATGGAGGGCCTTCTCAGTAATTGCCCCTACCCTCTGGAACGCACTGCCTTCCGGAGTCCGTGCCCTCACGGACTTAGTGGCATTCCGGAAGGCATGCAAAACCATCCTGTTCCGGCAGGCCTTTGGGCATTAATGTTGAGATCCGTGGGGTACTCTGCCTCCTTGTATTGTGGGGTCCTGTTGTAGTATACACACCTGTGCCATTGGCTTGTTGTGTATTTTTATTGTATTTTACTGTGTTTTATCTGTTTTATGGTGTTTTTATATTCTGTTTTTAATCTGAATGTATCGTGTAAGTCGCCCCGAGCCACTCGGGAGTGGCGACTCACAAATTTGAACAATAAATAAAATAAATAAATATCTACATAGAAAGGAGCAGTTACTTACATTTCCACAGCTGCCTGTGTTCCTATAACTGGACTAAGAGAGAAGCTGAAGGAACAGTGTGTGTCCGAGTGGGCAAGGTTATGAAGAAGACCAGGAGACCAAGTGTGGGAGTCACCATGTCAGCACGTTCTATGCTTTCTTGCTTGATTACTTAAAGGAACAGACTTAAGGCTTTGATCCACCCTTTGTTCTTTTCTAGATACAACTCAATATGCATCTATAATGTTGAGATAATGCAGCTTGGCACCACATTAACTGTCATGGCTACAAACTATGGAATTAGGGGACATTAGTTTTCTGTACAAAATCCGCAGGTGCCACATCAAACTACAAACCCCAGAATCCCATAGTATCGAACCAGGATAAGTACAATTGTGTCTGATTGCATTTATTCTACAGGCTTTCTAAGATATATAAAGGCAGTTCTAGTAAATGTTGGAAATGTGGAGAAAATGTCTGGACAGATATGGTGTGTGGTGGACTCACAAAAGGGCCCAGGAATCCATTGATCAAGGAGATTTTCTTGACATTTTTTTTAAAAAAGCCTGGGATGTTTACAGAAAAAATGGGGACAAACTTAAACTGCTTTCTGATTTAAAAGAGTGTTATTAAAATAACATTCTTGGTGGAAAATTAGTGAAGGGAATAGAAAAGAAGTAAAAAAATCAATAGGTATTGAGTGTGAGGCTTGCAGAATAAGTTTCATATGTGTTTAATAGGGTTGGTCTCTGCGGTTTAAAAATTATTTGAAATCGGATTAAATTCGTATAAAAAGCTAATTTAATTGTTTTTTGAACCACATGCTCCAAACCAGAAGTATAATTTCCTTGCCGAAACTGGGGGCTGCCATTTTTCTTAATTATTGTAATTAGATTGTATCTTCCCCTCTCAGTAGAGATTCTTTTAACAGAAATATCTATGTCCTCCAAAATTACTTTTCAGGGTGACTTACACAGTACACAGACACCAGAGATTCCTGTCCTTGCCTTCTGTCTGGTCGGGGGAAGCAGGGATTGATCCATTGCCTCGTGTCTGCAGTTTTGGCAATGCTTTAGTATGCTTCCCCCTGCTTCTCCCGACCAGACAGAAGGCAGGGACAGGACTCTCTGGTGTGTGTGTGTGTACTGTGTAAGTTACCCTGGAAGAAGCCCAGGCTGCAGCGCTGGCTGGGGGAGAGAATGCCATCAATCAGGCCAGCTGAGCCAGCAGATCAACAAGGATGGTTCCCGCAAAGGAAGTAGACAAGCAGAGCGTTCCGCAATCGGCTTGGAGTGATGCATTAACTATTATCTTTGGAGGCATCACCCCAAGCCGATTGTGGAACGCTCTGCTTGTCTACTTCCTTTGTGGGAACCACCCTTATTGATCTGCTGGCTCAGCTGGCCTGATTGATGGCATTCTCTCCCCCAGCCAGGGCTTCTTCTGCGTTTTTCCTCAGCGCGGCTATTGAGATCACTCCCAAGTGGATTACAACACATGTAATTGTGGATTACAAGAAACTGACCTCTATTCCTGTAAAGATTACCTGATATTATGAGTGGATAGACTACTACCCTTGTGGAAACCACCCCTGTAGACTTGCTTGCTTTCCCCTCACACCTGCCAATACATTGTGATTGCACCAGCCTCCTCCTACTACTACTTTTTGCTGCTTCCAAGAATAGAATACCCCCCTCCCTCCTTACTATTTGGAGTCCCATCTAGAATTCAGTGTGGTTTATTCCAGTTTTGGCCTACAACTCCCAGAAATCCCAGCCAGTTGTAGCACAGCAGTTCTCGTTTGTGCCTGGGGACCAGGGAACAGCACCTGGGGTGACATTAGCATTAGGGCCTGCACCAGCAGAGATAGATTCTGAAGAGGATTTGGAAGGGTTACCTGAAGGTGCGTTTCCCATCACTGGGCCTCTCTCTCCCACTGAAAGCTTGGCTTGGGATGAAAGTTGGCTTGACCCCTATGCAGACATAGATGAAAGCCAGGTGCAAATGGAAAGCAGTGATAGTGGAAGTTATGAGCATCCGGGGGGGAGAGGGTCACAGGAGCTTCTGAATGAAAACATGGAAGAAGGCGGCTGGGAAGATTCTAGGGAGGAGAGCTCTCATGGAGATAGGGACCCAGCTGCTGAGAGACAAGGCCGAACCTTTGATAGAGAAGTAGCATTGAGTCCAGGAGAAGGGGATGGCACCACAGCCTAGACAGGCCGAGGTCCGTCAGCAAAGATTGGAGACGACAAGGCCTAGAGCGTCGGGGACCTCGGCCGAAAGATTAAGTATAGCATCCGTGGGAACTAATCCCCAGTGCTTCAGCCACGTCTCTTCTGAGCAGACGTGTAGCGAAGTGGGTCCACGGAGCTAAGTTGGCTAGTGGCCACCAAGTCTTGCCTTGCATTTACCTTGCCTTGTTCCTGAATCCGCATTGCTGCACGGAGCCCTGCTTAAGCTTTTGGATTGCCTTGCCAAGCTGTTTTGGACATTGATTGCTTCAAGCCTTTTTGGATTACTTTGCTATTCTTATGGACCTTATACCTTTTGAACTGTTTTACATTCAATAAAGTAGTTAGCCTTCAGTCCGTCTCTGTGTGTGTGATTAAGGGGCCGGTCAAGTCCGTGCATCGTGACACCAGTTTACCAGCTGCTAGGATTTCTGGGAGTTGTAGACCAAAACCACCTGGAATAAGCATGCGCTGGAATAAGAACTAATAACGAATTTCATTATTAATTACATTACATTTCAGAAATTTTTTGAAATTTTTTTGTAAGTCTTTCTATTACTAATAAAAAAAATTCCCCTCCCCCATTGTATTTTAGAACCACTTTTTATAGATCAAACAAGCCTAGTGTTTAAGTTTGTATTGGTTAAAATGATCGCTTTAGATATAACTGTGTTATTTGTTGTAGTCTAGTTTTATATCTCAAGAAAATCTTTTTTGTCTTTATAAAACATGTGTTTTTGTTTTCTGTAACTCTTTTTTCCATCTCTGTTTTGTAACTATTTTATATCATTTTCTGTACCATATATTTCCGAATCATAAACCATCATGTAAGAACATCTGATTGACTCTAATCTAGTTGAGAATAAGCACAGCCTTTGGGTCCATGAGAAATTGTTCTATTGGTATCCATTACAAAACAGCCCCAAAAGAAGGACCTAATGTGGCATTAAATGAAATATTTTATTACCTTGCCTCCATCTACAATGTTGGATTTCCCCCCAAGTGAGGCCATGTCCAGACAAGCTTGTCCCAAATAGGACATGTTGCAGCTGCCTCGACAGCCATCCTGTGCTCCCTGGGCTCAGGCAGTCCTGGGACAAAAGATGGCTGTCTCTTCCCAAACCAATGAAGTCGAATTTATACTATGGACCATGGTTAAGAAAGGCCCTGCTTGGTGAGCATTTATGATAACACCCAAAGTTTCAGATGAAAGAACACACACTCACCAGAGATAGGGAAAGACAACAGAGATTTTAATTACTCTCTACAGAATTATTATTATTATTATTATTATTATTATCATCTTATTTCTTACTTCCCTCCCTTCATAGCTCATGACATTTTACAACATTGCTAAAACACATAATCAAAACACATAATAATTTTAAAACACTGTAGAATATATTTATTTATTTATTTATTTGAACTTTTATGCCGCCACTCCCCGGAGGCTCAGAGCGGCTCACAACATCCAATAAACATATCATGATACAGGGAAATTATACAGCAAAACCACAAGTATATAACATACAATAACTGACTGACAGTAGCAATTAACACAACTACATAGCAATGAACACTAGACAATATGGCCTAATCTAATCCAATATGACAGTTCAGGGCTACCCTATGCCCACCGTTCTAATGTTCCCGTTCCAGGCCCTGGTATCCTGGCTCTCCTCCTTACTTATAGGCTTGGGCTGCCCAAGAAGCCAGAGTCCAGTTTATGGGGAAGGGCTACAGTTGTGGATCTTGTCCAACTGGCAAATCCTAGTCCCCAGAAGACTCTGGTTTTGTATTTCCTCTGACGGCGGTCACGTCTCTGAGGCCTGCACCTTGGGGGCCTACCAGTTCCGGTCGCTATTCTCCAGCCCATGTCTGAGACTCCTGGTTCTTTGGGACTGAGGCTCGTCTTAGTCCCGGTCTTTGCTCTGGTGTTGCCAAGCTGATTTGCTGTCAAGCCAGAGCTCTCTGAAGCGCCAAATACTCCCTCTGCTGAGGACCAGGTTTGTGCTGGTTTGTCACCGGAAGTTTGGCGCATAGCATGGCGGCGCTTCCACTTCCGGCGACCCGCGCACCTGTGCTGAGGCTTCCCAGCGCCTGAGGAAGAAGGAGGAAGCTCGTCGGCATCCTCAAGGTTAGGCGCCATCTTCGGTGCCTGCCTGGATGCCAAGGAGAGACAACGCCAGCGACGCCGGCCAGCGCGAGAGATGGGCGCCGAGGGGGAGACGGGCCCCCATCCTAGGATCTCCGTCACGTCAGGTGCCTCCGGCTCCAGTCCTCCTCCCGCCTGGCAGTCCCCAGTCCTCCTCACCTCCCCAACCAAGGACACAGGCAAAACGGAGCAGGATCAAAAGGGCAGCAGTCGCCAAACAAGCAACCATGAGATATACACATTAAAACATATTTTTATAAAATACATATTAAAATACATGAAACAAAGATTAAACATAGAACGGAAGTTTAAAATTTGTCATTAATACTGTCTGGGTAAGCCTGCTGGAAGGGATAACTCTTCACATATGTCTTAAATTCCAACAGCTAATCTAGCTGTGGGACCTCTACCAGCAAGTTGTTCCACAGTGATGGCCAATGAAAAGGTTCTCTGTGTGGTGGTTGTAAGTCAGGTTCTGCCAGGTTGGAGCAGATACATATTAACTATATGTATTACTGTGTTCGAGTGTCATTTTGTGTCATTTTGGTTGGTGGTGTGCCCCAGGATTTTGTAAATGTAAGAAATGTGCCACGGCTCAAAAAAGGTTGAAAAACACTGGCCCAGAGGACCTCAGTGTTCAGAGCAGATTGTATGGGAGAAGGTCATCCTGTTGGTAACCTGGACCCAAACCATAGATGGCTTTAAAGGTTAATATCAACACTTTATACTTTGCTTGGAAACTAATTGGGAGCCAGTGGAATGGCTTTAGGATATGGGTGATAAGTTCACTCCTGGTTGTTCCTGTAACCAATCTGGCTACTGTATTTTTAAAAAAATGGAGGTCCTGAACTTGAAACAAAGGTAGCCCAATGCAAAGTGCATTGCAGAAGTCCAATCTTGGGGTTAAAAGCTCATGCACTACCATCTAAAAGTCTTCCAAATCTAGAAAGAGGCACAGCTGGCACATCAGCTGAAGCTGATAGTAAGTACTCATAACCGTCGCATCTACCTGAGATGACATTTGGAGAGAAGGTCCAAGACCCAAGCTGTGAACACTGTCTTTCAGAGGAAGTGTTACCCCATCCAGTACTGGTTGACAAACCGCCACCCTCATATTAGGACCCTTGATAGCAAGCTCCTATGTTTTGTCTGGATTCAGTTAATGTCAAAACACAAGCATAAGTATGCATTGTGCAAGCAGGAGTTTTATACATTTTACAGCTATTCAAGTTTTCCTCTCCGCCTGCTCCCATTTCCGATTGTTCAGCAGAGGTGCTGGCCTGAAATGGTGCCTTCACTGACTGCAGCTTCAATGACATCGCAACCTTCCGACAGGGAGTCCTTGGCAAGGGGAGGAGACAGAGGAGGACTGGTCCTGAGGAGGGGCAATCAGCTCTCAAGGGGTGGATCTCTTGGGAAGAGGCAAGCCCACGAAGACTGTGCCCATATATGGAGAGCTTATGAGCTTTCTCTTGAAACAACAGGCCCATGTGTCCAGTTTCATACCGAACAAAGGTGTAAGGCAGGAAAGTTCATCTTGGGTACCCAAAGAATCTGCTGCCAACAAAAGAAGTTTTGGGTTTTGGCCGGAGATCACCCAACTCTGAAACAATGGGTCTGGCTGATTGCTTTGGTTTGGAAAAAGGCCCATGGGTTTTGCCCACCCTTCCTGTCCAGGAAATCTCTCTGCAGGGAGGTGAATGTTTCTGTGATTATCTGGAACTCAGGAAGTCAACAAATGCCTTCTATTTTTTTAAAGTATGTTTTCTTTTTTCCCCTTTTCTCTCTCTCTTTCCCTTCCCTCCTTTGTCTTTTTCTTTCCCTTTTATCTCGTCTTTTCCTCATATTCTGACTGTCAGGATCATGAAATCTGAGCTGGTGTTGCTCTGATTTCCTGACCTGCCTGCATTTGTTCTGGTCTCTTGACTCTGCTGACGAGATAAGATATCTCCAGGTGTTGGCCTTGGGAGGCTTGGGCCACACCACACCAACATGAGAAGCACTGACATGAGCATTGCTGACTCAGGAAGGATATGATGAAATATCCACTGGACATTGGGACTGCTGGGTCAGAGGGGATATGATGCAACCTCTGCTGGGCATTGCATGACAGGGGGGTTGGGCCTTTGGGATGATGGACAGGTGATGGGGGTGTGTTTTGTATATAAGCTGTGTTTGTTCCTTGTGATGCCAGTTCTGGCATCAAAGGTATTATACCTACAATAAATCTCGTTGGATCAAGTTGCCGTGTGCGTGTGCTTGCCGTGTGCCTAAGGTCCCTACAGACGTATTGTGGCGTTTCTCACACTGACTTTTTTCTTTTTCTTTCCTTTTCTCCTTTTCCCCCTTGCTTTTAATGGAAAACTTTTCAATAAAGATTTTTTAAAGAAAAAAACAGAATATATGTGAATATGATAGCTATTACTGCCTTGATCTTGATCTCTTGTAATCAAGCTTTGGATGTCAAATAGGAGCACATAAACCTTCTGTTATGCGCACAGTCACAATGAACCCTTGATGGTTGTCTTTGTTTAACTATTAACCCAGCTCCGAGAGTCCCAAAACATTGTATTTTGTGCAAAATACAGTGTGGGCTTTCAGGGGGGGTTGGGCGCATGGGGGGTTGTATAATGTTGATTTTGTCTCATAATTCCTCTTTGCCCGTCCTCCCATGTTGAAATGTGAAACATCTTGGAGTAGTTAATAATATTTCATTGAGGACAAGAACATTTTCATGGATTCCTTATATCACTCCAGGTAAAGAAAGGCTACACATAAACAATTAAGACTCAATCTCACATTTCACTCTGTAATTGTCGCTCCCTTGGGCCTTGGGACCTGACCTCCCTGGATAAACCACACAGCAGCCGAGGCACAACAAGTTTTATTGAGTAATAAGTTTAGCAAAAGGGTTGGAGACAATCCTTATAGTGTCTCCTACTAGCAGCCAAAGTCAGGATTCAGCAGGGAAGTGTGATCCGTGGCAACAGGATCACAAGCAGAGGAAAACGGGAACACAAGCCGGATGCAAGGAAAATCTTTCAAAGGATCCCAGCTGGAGTAAATAAGGCTGGATTGGTTTTGCTAAAGGCAAAGAGTTCAATAGTAAGCAAAGTCTTTCAGGATCAATCACAGGACCTCGACGATGAGCAGGAACAAGACACAGCGCGGGATCAAGTCAGCCCGATGTGGCCTCTTCCCCGTAGCTTCTCCTTAGCGTGGCGTTGGTACGAGATACTGGCAATGGCACATCTTTTGGCAATTATAGTATTCCCTGGCTTTGATGTGGATACGTCGAGTGTCATTGCTCTATGATTGATGGCCATCTATATGTTATGTTACCTCAGTCTTTCTGGTATGCACAGCTCGTTAGCGACTACCATCTGGACAGAAGGGAGGCAATCTCTCAGCTCCTTCGGTGCACCTCACTATCAGGGAGGCTTGATGGTATAACCTTGAGCTGCCCATGTTATGCATTCATCCCTGGCTTCTCACGGGAAAGAACGGGAGGCCCAGGGCAAGGTTTGAGAGTAAAGCAAGCTGGCTTGGAAAGCACCTTAATGCTGCCTTGGCTAAAGTCTTGCTCAAGCAAAAGTGATGCCTGAGGCCCTTGAGGTGTGACAGTAATGTCAAAAGAGAGAATGTGTTCCCAGTGTTGCCGGTTTTGCAAGATAAACATGGGGGTGCTTGGGTTTTGAGGGTGTTGATCTCTTATTTAAGATCTGTAATAGTGCTGCAATGCAATGTAAGTTCGATATGTTTGAAACATTGTAATATGTTTTAATCATTTGAAAGACTATTTTAATTGATGTGTGTGTTTTTACAGTTTTATAATACTGTGTTCTATTGACATTGTTATTATCTAAATCTGGAATTGAATTATTGCCATAGTTTGTAAGCCGCCCTGAGCCCCCCTGTGGGGTGAGAAGGGCGGGGTATAAGTACAGTAAATAAATAAATAAATAAACCACTGACTTAGGTTGTACACAGCACCATGCAAATGTATACTATTGCTGATATTTTAAAAACAATCACTTAGAACCATGAAAGTGACCACAAGTACTATCCAGTTCAACCCTCTTCTATGCAGGAACACACAATCATAAGTATTTTTGCACCTGATTAAGACTCAGTAAGCCAGATGTTGACTTCTGATTGATACTATTTGATAGGACATGATGATTTGCTATCTGCAATTTTGTAGCCAATATTTCATCAATAATACTATGTCAAAATAGGGGGGGGGGGAATCTGTTTCGGTTTTGAAAGTGTTATTTTCTGTTTTATTATTTATTATTTATTTATTTATTATTCCATTTTGTATACCGCTCCTCCCTGCAGGCTCGGGGCAGTTCACACAAAAATCAGATTAAACTACCAGATTGGACATACATAAAACAACAGTGTACATAAAATTTTAAAAATTACATAAAATTCATATAAAACAATAGTCAGACAGGCAACTCAGATATCCGGGTTTCAATTAAAGGCAAGCCTAAAAAGAGTGGTCTTGCGAGCTCTGAAATCGCACGAACATCGTCCGGAAGTGTGTTCCACAGTGCCAGGGCCGCTGCTGAAAAAGCTCGTTGCCTTGTTGTGGAAAGGAGGCAGGAGCGGACTGATGGTACAGTTAGCAGGTTTTGCTCCTCTGAACGTAGTGATCTCGGGGGAACGTATGGGGTATGGGGTAAGGCGGTCCCTCAGGTACACTGGCCCTAGACCATGCAAAGCCTTAAAGGTCAAAACCAGCACCTTGAAGACAATTCGGAACTCAATTGGTAGCCAGTGCAATTGCCGCAGAATGGGAGTAATGTGCTCTCTCACTGATGCTCCCACCAGTAAGCGAGCAGCCGCATTTTGCACTAGCTTGTGCAATACTTGTTTTGAAAATAGTTGTTCTACACCAAAAACGTCGTTTTTGTGGGTGCCACGAACTATGTTCAATTAGTTGAGACTCTAAGATAGATAGATAGATAGATAGATAGATAGATAGATAGATAGATATCTCCCCTTGTTGTGGGGGAGAGGCTTGAGTACCCTAATGAAGTTGTGAGCTACGTTGGCTGAGGAATGGTCTGACGAAGAGCGTTAAAGGGCAGGATGGGCTCTCTAGCCTTTTGTCAACCATCCTAGGAGAAGGAAAACTCTGATTTCAAACCCGGGCAGATGCTGCGCGTCTAACCCTGTAAGGTCAACCATCTAAGAGTAGGAAACTCGAACCAAACCTACAACCTGAGGACCTCGCAGCCACCGTCCTAAGCTTGCTAGGCCACAGCAGACGAAATTTTGGTTTAAAGGGTGACACCAGTTCTGTTCATGCTGCGCTCCACCAGAAAAATCCATTGCACAGGCTCGAAGGACACATCCAACCTCCTTCATCATCAACGTGCATGTAGAAAGCGTGGGATGAGTCCTTCCTAAGAATCTTGGTTCGCGAAGTAATGCCAGAGTATATTACTGCAAAATGTGCTGCAGGATGTCTTGCAAAAAAGTTTTTTGCAGTTTAATAAACTTTTTCCATGTTCGTATGATAGAAACAAATTAAGAAATGTCATTTAACCCAGGAACAAAAATCGTGTTTCATGTTATAATTGACCATTAACATGTTTGTTGGCCAATATAGAAAAAAGGACTTTTGGCTTTAATAAGCTATTATCATTCTCCTAATATTTCTAAAACCCAGTGCTCTTTATCATTTCAGTGAGCTTCTATCCAGAGCCATATTAATTGACGTAAATCACTATCATTCAAAAAGCAACACAAAACTGTTTACATAGGATTTAATGGTGAATAAGCTTTATGCTAACATGCATTGGATGTGCTGAAAGTCTAGGTCTCAGTCACAGCATACGAAGATCACATCATTTAGTGCTGCATCATCATAATGAAGACCCATTGGGGGCTGTATCTTTGTCTGAAGCCCACATATGGCACCGGAAACGCAAGTTTGGCTCCATGGACCGAATGTCCCCCAATTGTGTCCATGGCCTTCCAGAACATTCCCTCCACTGCACACGAATCTGACGTTGTTTGCCCAAGTATCATCTCTCATAGTCCCTTGATAAGGTTCCACTTGCAATGAGAAGGATATCAGGTGCCCTTTTGGGCAAGTTTCAACTTTTCTCCATGTTCCCCATCTGCCAATAAAAATGAGAATAGTGATGCCCTGAAAATAAAGTAAAACATTGACATGCAAAATATATTTCAAAATGCAGGCAGAGCGCATTAAAGAGTGCCTATTCTCATGCCACTTCTGTTACCAGTGGACAATTAACGCAAGATCACAAGCAAGAGAATATGTATGTATTTATTTATTTGTATTTGTCCGTCGCCACTCCCATCCAGCTCGGGGCGACTTACACAGTAAAACACAGTTAAAACAGCATCTACAAAATACAGTAAAAAATCGTAAAAGTAATACAACAACCCAAAAATGCATGGTAGCAGGCATCAGAGGGCCTGCAATTTTAACTGTCAGAGGGCCTGCAGTTTTAAGGGCCGAACGGCTGTTTGAACAATAAGGTCTTGCAGGCCTTCCGGGAAGCCAGCAAGCTAGACACAGCACGAACTTCTGGAGGGAGCGTGTTCCAGAGTGTTGGAGCAATAATACGGAAAGCTCTCCTCCGTGTTGAAGTAAGATGAAAGGTCTTACAACTTGGGATTACAAGGAGGTTATGTGACTCTAAACAGAGTGGTCTGGTGGGACAATATGGGGCAAGGCGGTCCCTTAAGTACACTGGCCCCAGACCATTCAAGGCCTTAAAGGTCAACAGCAGCACTTTGAAGGTAATCCGGTACTCCACTGGAAGCCAGTGCAGTTCGCGTAAGATGGGAGTAGTATGGCAGCATGTTGGGATGCCTGCCAGCAGCCGAGCTGCAGCATTCTGCACCAGCTTAAGTTTCCGGATCACCGACAAAGGAAGGCCAATGTAAAGAGCGTTACAGTAGTCCAACCTTGAGATGACCGTGGCTTGGACCACTGTGGCTAGGTTGTGGCGGGACAGGTAGGGGGCCAGCTTCCTCGCCTGGCAGAGATGAAAGAGTCTCTTTTGGTTTGCGTTCTTGTGTTTTGAAGAGTTTGTAGAGTTTTCCCTCTTGTGATATACATCTTCACGACTATCTTTCCTTCCTTTTCTTCCCTATTTCTTGCCTAAATCTTCTGATCAGGGGTACTCACTCTTTCACCTTCTTCCTGTTTCACCACTATTTGGCAGCTTACTGTTTCTCTTCCGCTTTTCGTGTCGTTCGTTCTGTCAATCTTCTTCCGCCCTTATTGGCTTCTTTCCTTCCTTTCATCACTCTCTCCTTCTCGCTCAATCTCACGCGATGTCTTCCCTCGTCCTGAGTCCTCTTGTGTTATTACTTCCTGTTGATCTTCTATTGTTTCTTCCTATTACTCTCTTCCCGCCCCTGCTGCCTCTTGTTCTGCCTTCTTCTCTTAGCTCTCGTGATAACTCTTGTGAGAACCCTACTTTGTTCCTTAGTTCCTTTCCTCTGCTCCAGGCATGCCTCCTGTCCTCCTCTCTCTTCCTGCTCCGCGTCCCCTCAGCCACCCCCTCTTCCTCTTATCTCCTTATCTTCATGGTCTGGCACTAGGGCTGACCAGCATACATGACTGGGAAAGACTCCTCCCCATCGGGTCGGGATCCAAACTATGCTGGGCTTTTCCAAGGTCGATTGTCCTGGGCTTTTCCAAGGTCAGTTATGTAAAGCCCTTTTCTTCTGTATTTCTTATTCTTATTTTATACCTCTTATGAATTAAATATTTAATTGAATATTCTGGCTTCTTAAAAAAAAACTGCAGCTCACCATATCATGAGTTCTTCCAAGCTCTTAGTTTCACTGCCCTTGTAGGGCAGGAACTCTACCCAGCTGTAATTCTTTTCCTTTTCCTTTCCAGCTTCAATTAGCTAATTATTTAAGGTACTGACTTTGCCAGACTGCCACTTCAACTCAAATGCTCTCTTTCGGGGTAGCCCTGGATCTTTCTATTAAAACTTTAGATTTTTAGATTTTTCGTTCGGTTTCTTTCTGTTTACTCACCAACCGGTGTGCTCACCTAAGGATTAGTTGTTGTTCATGTAGTATTTCTGCTTCCATTGCTATCCAGCAGCAGAGTGTTCTTTCTTCAGTAACATTGATGGCAAATGGAGTAGAGAAACCGCAGTTTCCAAGCTGTAGACCCAGCCTTCCCCTCTTGTGTGCCATTGCCAAGGATGGCTCCTCTAGGGGGTTGCCCCTTAACACCGTCGGCCAAACACACTTTGAGGGTATTTTATTTATTTATTCTTTCAATTTCTATACCACTCCTTCCCACAGGCTCGGGGCAGTTTACATCATCTAAAACCACATAGCATAACAAAACATCGCAGATAACACAAGGTTATAAAATTTTACAAATTTAAGAATTAGGAATGTTGTGAAGAACCATTCAAATTGAATGCTTTCCGAAAGAGAATAGTTTTACAAGCCTTCTGAAAGGAGGACAACTCTCTGAACGATCGAACTTCCACGGGCCAAAGTATTCCAGAGCGTCGGTGCTATCACAGAGAAGGCTCTTTGTCTGGTGGATGACAAATGGTACATCCGGACAGCAGGAACATCGAGAAGATTTTGTTCTTCCGACCGAAGTGATCTCTGGGGAATATATGGAGAAATGCGAGCGCTCAGGTACACTGGCCCTACACTATACAAGCCCTTAAAGGTTAAAACCAGCACATTGAAGATGATCCGGTAGTCCACTGGTAGTCAGAGCAATTGCCGCAAGATTGGAGTAACGTGACATCTTGCTGGCACTCCGGCAAGCAGTCGTGCAGCAGCATTTTGCACTAGCTTGAGTTTCCGGATTGTCGTCAAAGGAAGGCCAATGTAGAGGGCGTTACAGTAGTCTAATCTCGAGATGACCGTCGCCTGGAACACCTCCAAGATCTCGAACTGTCTTTTTGGAGGAGGGGGTACACCTCCCTGGCTGTCTTTTCTCAGCTGTTCTACAGGAGCTCCTGGAAACACGTCCTCCACCTTGTAGCCACCAACCGGAAGCCCCAAATTTTGTGCCTCTGACTTTTTACCTGCTTAAATGTACAATGTTATTTACATTCCTGTTTAACTTAAATGTGTTAGTAATGGCCTTTGATTATGTTGAAATGATTCTGTCGTCTATGTATCAGCTGTTTCCGCAGATTTGATTTGTGTCCCTTTTAGTCCTGCATCAACATTCTTTATAAAGATGATGAAAAACATCAGTCCCAGAAAAAAACACCATGGTATTCCCAGCTCAATGCTGGCTCCCAAAAATTGGCAACAGTTTTCTGAATGCCACCTGGTGGTTGTTTTAGACATTTACACAAATCTCTTGTGCGGTGTTTACAGTTGCACACAGGGAACTCAGATGTACTTCATGCGAAAGAAAAATCAGCCTGTTCAGTAAGTTTGATTGGTTACCAGTAAATGTTTGGTTTTTATACCTATTTTATATACTTACATTTCTTGAGCCCAAGAGGCTCCTGGGTTCAAATGCTTAAGAAGTTCTGATCTAGACCACATTGTATCAGGCAGTCCACAGAAATATCAGAGAAAATGTTGCTAAACACTTGGGTCAGACAGCAACATCGGACTTTAACTTAATTATTTAATGGAAATTGTTTAAAAATTATCCTGCCCTCTCTGAAGATAGCAGCAACATTTCCAACATACTCTCTTATGAAAAAAATGAAATAATTATTTAAATACTCTCCTGTAATATTTAGATTGTAAGAATTTTAAATTTTATTGTTTTCAGGTTGTGAGATGTTTTGAGTCTTGATCAAAAAAAGAACACCAAAGTCCCTCACCAAAGGCTCCTAAATAAGCTCTTCAGCCATGGAATCAGGGGACAGGTCTTGTCCTGGATTGGAACCTGGCTAAACTGTAGGAAACAAAGGGTGGTAATAAACGGACATTTCTCTGGGTGGAAAGAGGTGAGAAGTGGCGTACCCCAAGGTTCAGTTTTGGGTCCTTTACTTTTTAATTTATTCATTAATGATCTGGATGTAGGAGTAAATTCTGAGGTAGCAAAGTTTGCAGACGACACTAAATTGTTCAGGGTAGTTAAAAATGAAACTGATTGTAAAGAGCTCCAGAAAGATCTCTCGAAATTGAGTGAATGGGCAACAAAGTGGCAAATGCATTTTAACCTAAACAAGTGTAAAGTCATGCACATCGGGGCAAAGAACCCCAACTACACCTACAAATTGATGGGGTCAAAGCTTTCCGAGACAAACCAGGAAAGGGATCTTGGGGTTTTGGTGGACAGCTCAATGAAGATGTCAACCCAGTGCGCAGCAGCAGTGAAAAAAGCAAATTCTATGCTAGGCATGATCAGAAAGGGAATCGAAAATAGGTCAGCAAATGTTGTATTACCTCTCTACAAATCGATGGTAAGGCCACATTTGGAGTACTGTGTACAATTCTGGTCTCCGCACCTTAAGAAGGATATAACGGAACTGGAAAAGGTACAGAAAAGGGCAACAAGAATGATCCAAGGGATGGAGTGGCTCCCTTATGAAACCAGGTTGCAACGCCTTGGTCTTTTCAGCCTTGAAAGACGACGTTTAAGAGGTGACTTGATCGAAGTGTATAAAATCATGCATGGGATAGAAAGGGTGAATAAAGAAAAATTATTTTCTTTGTCACAAAACACTAGGACTAGAGGGCACTCCCTGAAGCTCCAAGGTAGGAAAGTCAGGACTAATAAAGGGAAATATTTCTTCACCCAGAGGGTCATTGGGTTATGGAACTCACTTCCAGAAGAGGTTGTGACAGCTGTCAGCCTAAACAACTTCAAGGCAGGATTAGACAGATTCATGGATACCAAGTGTATCGGTAGTTACTGAAAAGGACATTCAAGTGCCACCTCGGAGTTGGTTGAGGTAGGCAGGATTTCCCTGGGTACTGGTTGTGGGGGTCGGGAGCAGGTCAGGGTTTTGCCCTCCCTTCTGCTCGAGATCCCCGTGTACAACTGGTGGGCCACTGTGTGATACAGAATGCTGGACTAGATGGGCTGAGGTCCGATTCAGCATGGCTCTTCTTATGTTCTTATGTTCTTATGATTATTATTATTGACAAAATTGATTAAAAAACCCATGGATGTGGCTCACAAATGGAACTTTGAGAAAGGAGACCAAGGGCCTGATTCTTGCAGCCCAAAAACAAGCCATTAGAACAAATGTCATCAAAGCCAGAATTGAAAAGTCGATGACAGATCCCAAGTGTAGGCTCTGCAAGGAAGCAGTCAAAATGATATATCACATCCTCCGCTGCTGCAAGAAGATCGCACAGACAGACTACAAGAAGAGGCATAATACCATTGCTCAGATGATTCATTGGAACTTATGCGACAAATACCATCTGCCTGTGACAAAGAACTGGTGGGATCACAAGCGTGAAAAGGTTACAGAAAATGAACACATCAAACTACTCTGGGACTTCCGAATTCAGACTGAGAAAGTTTTGGAGCATAACACTCCTGATTTCACAATAGTGTTAAAAAAACCAAGAAAGGATTGTCAATGTTGCAATCCCAGGCAACAGCAAGAATGAAGAAAACAACTGGAAAAGCTGACACGATATCAGGATTTAAAGATCGAACTGCATCGACTCCTGCACAAGGCAGTAAAGGTAGTCCCAGTGGTGATTGGCACATTGGGTGTAGTTCCGAAAGACCTCCTCCCAAATAGAAATATGAAAGACAATATACGGATGGTAGCAAATTTAATAGAATATTATGAACAAAATCATCAGTAGATGCCGAAAAAGCATTTGACAATTTGAATTGGGACTTCTTCAAAATTCTACTACAAGAATTAGATATGGGATACAACTTTAATAATGCCATAAACTCGATTTATGAAATACAAAAAGCAAAAATAATATTAAATGGACAATCAACTGAAGAATTTGTCATTTCAAAGGGCACAAGACAAAAGTGTCCCCTGTCTCCATTACTTTTTATAATGGCATTAGAAATATTAATGAAAGCAGTAAGAGAGGATGAGAATATCATTGGATCAAAAATTGGAAAATATCACTATAAAATACGAGCTTTCGCAGATGACGTGGTAGGATTTATTGAAGACCCACGTAAGAACATAAATAATTGGATTCAAAAAATAGAAGAATTCGGCAAACTGGCAGGATTTAAAATGAATAAGAAAAAGACGATGATACTAACTAAGAATATGAACAAGGGGAAAAAATTAAAAGAACAGACAGGATTGCAATTGATGACAAAAATAAGATACCTCGGTATATGGTTAACTGCCAAAAATTCCCAACTTTTGAAAAATAACTATGAGATAGTCTGGAAAAAGATACAGAAGGATATGAATAAATGGACTAATTTAAATTTGTCACTTTTGGGAAGAATCTCATTAATGAAAATGAACATACTTCCAAAGCTACTATTTTTGTTTCAAAATTTACTGATAATTTACAACCAAGGAAAATTTAAAGAATGGAATAGAGACTTTTTATTTATTTATTTATTTATTTATTTATTTATTTATTTATTTATTAAATTCGACTTGCTATACCGCTCTCTCTGGTGCCCAGAGCGGTGTACAAGGATAGAGTAGGCAAACACGCAAAATACATTAAAAATACAAGTTAAATACATTAAAACAATTTTAAAAAATTTAAACCCTCAATAAAACAAATTCGTACGGAGAGGGAAAAAACCAATAATTAATTTTTCAACTTTAATAGATTAAAAAATGAAAGGGGGCTTTGGATTCCCGAACTTAAGACTGTATCACGATGCTTGTGCATTAATGTGGCTGAGAGAGTGGATGACTCTAAAAAAGGAAAAAAATGATAAATCTGGAAGGTTTCAACCTAAGGGTAGGCTGGCATGCATATGTCTGGTACGACAGAGAAAAGGGGGATTGGCAACCATTTTGTGAGATCTTCTTTTTTAAGAACGTGGCAGAAATATAAAAATATTTTTATAATAAAACTCCTTTATGGGTCTCATCGATGGAATGTTTAAAGGGGCAGTGTCAAAGGAATACCAAGACATAGCATATATAGGTAAAAACCACTATATTGTATGGCAGTGGAAACGTGAAATCTCTCGTTTCGACTTTGAGTCTAAATTGGTCTACTACAATACTGGGGAGGAGCGGTCAGAAGTGATCAGCGCCCTGAGGAAGCGGTTACGTGAAACGGCCATCTTGGCATCGTCAGCTTACCTCCAGCCGTTGGAGCCTGCCCACCATAGCAGCCACCAGCTTTGCCACCTACCAAGGTTCCCCTATTGACTCAGTCGCAGGTCCATGGGTCACTACACCCAGGACTTCATTAAGGGTTACTCAGTGCCAAGTGGAATACTCCTTCGCCCAACCATGTACATGGGCTTGTGATTCATGCTCATACTGTGTATTAATCACATGATTGATTATTTGCATTACATTGTACTGTTTGTAATATTGTTCTGCTATTGAGCATATACTGCCATACAATATAGTGGTTTTTACCTATATATGCTATGTCTTGGTATTCCTTTGACACTGCCCCTTTAAACATTGTGGTTTAGCAGTGTGTATAGAAGTTGCAATAGTGATTACTTTGTCGTGTATTGAAGTGTATATCTCATCGATGGAAGCCAATCAAAGAAGACTACTAGGATGGTCAGGCTGGCCTACATACAAAGACATATTAGTTAAGAATACAGATCAATTGAAAACACATGAAGTATTGAAAAAGAAATTCGGTAATTCAACTTGGTTAAATTATTTGCAAATAAAGGACCTTTATAATCAAGATAAGAAAGTTGGATTTAATCTAACAGAAACTAGTTGGGACAAGATTCTAGAGACAGATAGGAAGGTGATAACAATTTTTTTACTAGAATGGACTACAGAAAAAGACGAAATAAAGGACTGCATGATCAAATGGGGTGAAAATTTCAGAAGATCAATACATCTAAAAGAATGGGAACAATTATGGAATAAAAAAATTAAAGTATACGTATGCATTGGATTTAAGGGAGAACTGGCTGAAAATGTTCCACAGGTGGTAAAGGACACCTGTGAAATTGGCAAAAATGAATAAAGAAATCTCAGCTAAATGTTGGAAATGTAAAGAACAGGAGGGATGTTTTTTTCACATGTGGTGGCATTGTAAAACAACCACGAAATATTGGATAGAAATATATAAAGAAATGCAAAAAAAATTGAAAATAAACTTTTAAGAGAAAGCCGGAGTTTTATCTCTTGGGAATCACGGACTTGGACTTGATACTAGATGAAAATACAGATAAATTGTTTATATATTTGACAACTGCAGCAAGGATGGTCTTCGCTAGGCTTTGGAAACTTGAAGAAACTCCCGAAATAGAAGATTGGAAGGAAAAAATAAGGGAAATTAAAGATATGGACAAATTAACTTTTTTTCTGAAGAGATATTCGGGGAGTCCGATTAAAGAAACAAATTGGGAGCTTTCCCAAAATTATGAAAAACTATTATGAGATCTAATATTAAAAAAGGAAAAACTGTACAGTAATTTAAGACAGGAAAGAAATATAAGTAAAGCAAGCTTGAAATAAAAGTCAAATTATTATTTTTTATTTTTTTACATTTTTTAAAAACTTTTTGTATTTTTGTATTTTTGTAGGTTTTTTTGTGTTTTTTCCCCACAGGTGTTTGGACTCTTCCCCCCCCCTTTTTTTTTGCACCACTTATGTATTTCTTATGTCTATTATTTTCCTAGATTTTCTATCACCTTTATTGTTCTCCCTCTTTCCGTGTTTAAATTGTGTTTGGAAAAATTATGTGGGGGAAAAAGACCTTGGCCTGCACTAAACACAATCAGCACTGACAAAATTGCCATCTGTCACCTGCAAAAGGACACCCTACTCAGATCTGCATGCATTACTCGCCGATACATCACACAGTCCTAGACATTTGGGAAGTTTCCAACGTGTGGTTCAATACAACAGCCAGCATAGTCATCTTGTTTGCTGTGTAATAATCTTGTAGTGCTTCTAATAATAATAATAATAATAAATAATAATAATAATAATAGCAACAATAATAATTATCTTTAGACCATACAGTAAACATCTTGTGGCTTGATTCTTAAATATATGTTGCACAACAGAATTGATGGATGCTATCATTTAAACAATTATTTTTTAAATAATTATCTGATTTGATTGTTGTCTGCATTTCTCTTAACATGGGACTACAAATTGCAAGAAAAGAAAGACAGACAGACAGACAGACAGAAGTGATGGCAAAGGAAGAAGAGAAAAAGGGGAGGAAAAAGCATTACGAGAATGAGAAAGAGATACCCACTTTCCAATACTGGATGTTATTGTTTGACCATTACTGCAGTAAAGACGGATGGCATTCAAGCCTGTATCATCATACCATGCCGAACTACCTTGGTACTTCTCTACCTGGTGTGGAATCAGAGAAACAAGAGTGTAATACAGCCATTGTGAATGCAGCTACTTTAACACTCATGAACTGGGTTATTAATGTTGCACTTTAACATCATATACATTTCAAGGAGAATTCATAGGGTATATGTCTCATGCCCAAAGTGTTTTCCAGTGCCAGGACATTTCTGTTCCACCCAAATATCCTAAACCCTGAAGACATAAAATGAAACAGACATAAAATAAATGTGCATAGTTAGTACTGTGGGAAATACCTGGCCTATGTCAATTCCAGTGTCTATTCATACCCATTCCTACCCTGTTGCAGCATGGTTTATTGAAAACAGCATGGTGCTATTTTTGTCCCGATGTGTTACATTGGATGAATCAAACAAGGATTATGGCCCACCATTATCTAATATTTCTCCACTTTCTTCTCTTTCTTAAAGCCAAACTATATATATATTTTCTCTTTGGTCAGCTGTTCATTATCAAGGTGTCTGAAAATAAGAGTACAAAATAGCCAGACCTTCATGTCGAATCCCTTTGCATGTCCAGAAGTACAGACTTCTCGTTGACCCCAAGAACCCCAAGGGCCTCCGTATTTCACAGTGAGCTCCTGGGAGACCTCTCGAGGCCGAGCATCTCCATACCAGAAGCAATAGGTAAGCATCACAAAGCAAGTACTGACTCGGGGATCCATGGCTGGAAGTCTGCTCTAGATGCAACATAATAAAACAATTTATTTATTTGTCACCTTCCTGCAAAAGTGGAACTCAAAATAGCTCAAACCATGATGTAAATAGGATTTAACTAAAACCAGCAATGATTGTAAAATTAAACACACACAAACTAATGTCTCTATGAAACAGCAAATTAACCACAATTTAGAAACACAACTGTTAAGGGATATAAATACAGGATTCACAAAAGATAACTGTAAGGGATCTGGTGGGCTATTCAGGTTAAGGGAGTTGCATAACCAAGGGAAAAGTATCCAACTAGGAATGTTTACCCCTGGAATCTGGAGTGATTCCTCAGGGCCCTTCTACACAGCCATATAATCCAGAATATCGAGGCAAAAATCCCACAATATCTGCTGTGAACTGGGTTATCTCAGTCCACACTGCCATATATCCCAATTCAAAGCAGAAAATGTGGGATTTTATTTAGCTGTGGGGAAGGGGCCTCAGTTGGCATTTATGTCCCTAAACTAGCTTGGGGACCCGGCCCTGCCCGGGTCATTTGAGAAGTGCAGCAGGATGTAGAGTGGGTCATGTGGGCTCTGTGTGCCAAGTTTAGTCTTGATCCATCATTATTGGGAGTTGCAGTGGTATCATGAAATTACTGAACGTAGTGCAAGTCCCATCATCTCTGTGTGTCCCCCCCAAGTGTAGTAGGATGTAGATTGGGTCATGGGGGCTCTGTGTGCTAAGTTTGGTCTGTATTGGTGAATGGATGAGGGATGCATTGTTTTTCAAGTCCCATCATCCGTGGTCCGTCTCACAGTAAACTGCACCAGGGTGTAGAGTGGGTCATGAGGGCTCTGTGTGCCAGATTTGGTGTTGATCAGTCATTGGATTAGGTTTGTAGCAGGATTGGGAAGTGAGGGAAGGTACTGCAAGTCCCATCATCCATGTTCTGTCCCCCTCCAAACTTCAGTAGGCTGTAGAGTGGGTCACTGGGGGTCTGTGTGCCAAGTGTGGACTTTCTTGGTGTTTGTTGGGGGCCACAGTGGTCTGTGGGAACAGAGGGGTGTAAAAGTACTACAAATCCCATCATCCATTGTCAGTCCTCCCCCAAACCTCACCAGGACGTGAAGGCAGTCATGGGGGTTATGTATGGCAAGTTTGGTCTCGATCAGTGATTGGATGAGGGTTGCAGCAGACTTGGGAAGTGAGTAGAGGCACTTCAAGTCCCATCATCCATGGCCCACCCTCCTCCGAACTGCACCAGGACGTAGAGTGGGTCATGGGGGCTGTGTGTGCTGAGTGTGGTCTGTATTGGTCCTTTTGGTGGCCTCAGTGGTCTGTGGGAACCAAAGTCTTGGAAAGTACTACAAATCCCATAATACGTGGGTCATGTCATAGGGGGTTATGTGTACCAAGTTTGGTGCAGGTCCATCACCCGTGCTGGTCGCTGTGGCCTGTGAAAGTGGCTGCCACATATCCGCCCTAAACTCTATTTTGGGGCCTGTAATGTTATGGCCTGCTATTGGTAACTTTAAAAGGCCGAATGGCAGGCAGCCGTTTTCTAAAAGCTGAGGGGGAGGAGAAATCAGGAATCTATTTTGTTGTCACAGAGCCAAGTGGGAAGGGAATGTTGATGGTGCATTTTCCCCTCAGTGGGAAGAAATCCTGTTGTTTGAATGTAGAGGCCTGGATTCTGGGTTGCTGGCTTTTTTCCCTCAGTGGGAAGAAATCCTGTTGTTTGAATGTAGAGGCCTGGATTCTGGGATGCTGGCTTTTTCCCCTCAGTGGGAAGAAATCCTGTTGTTTGAATGTAGAGGCCTGGATTCTGGGATGCTGGCTTTTTTCCCCTCAGTGGGAAGAAATCCTGTTGTTTGAATGTAGAGGCCTGGATTCTGGGTTGCTGGCTTTTTTCCCCTCAGTGGGAAGAAATCCTGTTGTTTGAATGTAGAGGCCTGGATTCTGGGTTGCTGGCTTTTTCCCCCTCAGTGGGAAGAAATCCTGTTGTTTGAATGTAGAGGCCTGGATTCTGGGTTGCTGGCTTTTTTCCCCTCAGTGGGAAGAAATCCTGTTGTTTGAATGTAGAGGCCTGGATTTTTTTCCCTCAGGGGAAGAAATCCTGTTGGTTGAATGTAGAGGCCTGGATTCTGGGATGCTGGCTTTTTTTCCCCTCAGTGGGAAGAAATCCTGTTGTTTGAATGTAGAGGCCTGGATTCTGGGATGCTAGCTTTTTTTCCCTCAGTGGGAAGAAATCCTGTTGTTTGAATGTAGAGGCCTGGATTCTGGGATGCTGGCTTTTTTCCCCTCAGTGGGAAGAAATCCTGTTGTTTGAATGTAGAGGCCTGGATTCTGGGATGCTGGCTTTTTTCCCCCTCAGTGGGAAGAAATCCTGTTGTTTGAATGTAGAGGCCTGGATTCTGGGATGCTGGCTAATCAGTGGCTAGCAATGCCCTCTGTCTGGTGCCTTAGAATTTTGGAGTGGTGAGGCTGTCCAATCAAAGGACTTTATGCAAATAGCTGCCACATATCCGTCCTTCCGCCCTCCGCATACACACATACACACAAACATTCCGTTTTATAAAGGTATACAGATTCTCTTCAATTCTCCCCTCCCCCCTGAAGAGGCAGCACCATGACTTTTGGCTGATGAAACAAATTCACTGACTTGGCTTTCAGACTCCTACAGAAGAGATGAATTTGCACCCATCTTTTACAGCAGGGCTCCCCAAATTAAAGCCCGTGTTCTGGATATGGCCCTCCAGGTCATTTACCCGGCCCTCACTCAGGGTCAACCTAACTCTGAAATGACTTGAAAGCACACAACAACAACAACAACAACAATCCTTTTTCACCAGCCAAAAGCATGCCCACACTTTCCATTGAAATACCAGGTTTGTATGTGTTAAAATTGTTCTTCATTTTGGTTATTGTATTGTTTAAAGTGTGGGTTTTTTTGCAATCCAAATAAGATATTTGCAGTGTGCATAGGAATTCATTCATGTTTCTTTTTTCCAAATTATAATCCAGGCCTTCAACAGTTTGAGGGCCCTTGTTTTACAGTGTGTGGGGAAAAGTAGATGAGGCAGCCACAAAGTGGCTTTAGAAGAAGTGGTAGAAACCCCAAAATAGCGTCTTGGTGAGTCTATGCTATCCACATCCCATGTAGTCTTGCAAGAGTCCTACTTTTAGCCGAACACCTGTCTCCTTCGATTTGACTCTGCATGAGCTGAAGTCGGGGATGTGTGCATTTTTTGCTCCCTGGCCTCTCAAAGGCCAGGGAGCATAAAACCATCACAAGAGAATAAGTAGATGTCCCTAGTGCTCTTTTGAATTTAGATATAGGGAATTGAGCTATTGGTCTTCTTATTTCACCATCACATCTACCAAGAAATGAGCTGTTATATTACTTACGTTTCCACAGCTGCCTGTGTTCCTATAACTGGACTAAGAGAGAAGCTGAAGGAACAGTGCGTGTCCGAGTGGGCAAGGTTATGAAGAAGACCAGGAGACCAAGTGTGGGAGTCACCACGTCAGCACGTTCTATGCTATGTTGCTTGATTACTTAAAAGAACACACTTAAGGCTTTGATCCACCCTTTGTTCTTTTCTAGATACAACTCAATATGCATCTATAATGTTGAGATAAGGCAGCTTGACACCACATTAACTGTCATGGCTACAAACTATGGAATTAGGGGAATCGTAGTTTTATGAGGACATTAGCTTGCTGTACAAAAACTGCAAGCCCCAGAACCCCATAGTATCAAGCCAGGATAAGTACAATTGTGTCTGCATTAATTCTACAGGCTTTCTAAGATATATAAAGTCAGTTCTAGTAAATGTTGGAAATGTGGGGAAAATGTCTGGACAGATATGGTGTGTGGTGGACTCACAAAAGGGCCCAGGAATATTCAACCCAAATGCATATGATGTTAAAAGAAATGTAAATGTTGGAATCCGGATGAAAGTAATGTTTTATTTGGGATCAACTAGAGAGGAAACATGGAAAATTATGACTACATATGATTACTATGCCCAGAGATGGACAGAACTAGCTATCCCAGCATAAGATGAATTGCTTACAAGGATGTGTGAATCAGTAGAGATGGATAGACTGACAACACTGATCAAGGAGAAATTCTTGACAATTTTTTTAAAAGACTGGGATGTTTATTACTTTCCTACAGAAAAGATGGGGACAAACTTAAACTATTTTCTGATTTAGAAGAGAGCTATTAAAAGTAACATTTTTGGTGGAAATTTACAGAAGGGATAAGAAAAATAGTAAAAAAATCAATAGGTATTGAGTATGATGCTTGCAGAATAAGTTTCATATGCGTTTAAGTTTGTATTGGTTAACATGATCGTTATAGATATAACTGTGTTATTTGTTGTAGTCCAGTTTTATATCTCAAGAAAATCCTTTTTGTCTTTGTGAAACATGTGTTTTTGTTTTCTGTAACTCTTTTTTCTATCTCTGTTTTGTAACTATTTTATATCATTTTCTATATCATATATTTCTGAATCATAAACCATCATGTGTTGCACCTCAGACCGCGGCAGTCCTCCCCTAAAGCACACACACCAGGCAGATACTATAAATGTACTTTTATTTAGAATAAGGAATAGTCCAAAGGTAGATAGAAAAATGAAAGGCAATTCAAATCCAAGGCAAAAAGCAATTCAATAAGTTCCAAAACAATGGTAGCGAAAGCTGGTATAAATCCCATGGAAAACAAATTTGCAAAGACAAGGCAAACCACTCCTGCGGCTGACAAGAATTTGAAACCCAGTACCCAAGTCCTTCCAAGCTGAACGTAGCTTCAGGTCTGACTAGAACAGCCCCAGCACAATCGAAGAAAGGAAACTAAGTTCTATGTGACCAGCGCACCTCCTTCTTCAAAGCCTATCAGGTCCCAGTCTGGTCCCATAGTCCAGCCAGACCAAAGCCATGTTAATTCCAGGACATCAACTAGGCCTGAGAGCAAACCTCTGTATGAACTTCCGTGTCAACCAGTGGTCAAGGGCAAGCGCAGCCTTTCCTCTTCCTAGGTCGATAAGAAGAGCTGGTACGGCAAAGACTGGTTGCCTCCCCAGCTCCCAGGTGCAGTTACTAATGAGCAGACATTCCCTCCTGTCTTGGAGGGGAAAGGGAGGGCCAGGCCCACAGACTATCCATGGGAAAGAGTTACGACGCAGTGTGCGTCTTCAAGGAAGAAACCAAGGAAAACCTATTTCAGCTGCTTCTCGTTGGCTCTCGGCATCTCTCGCCAACGTTAAAGCTTCCTTGCCAAGCACCACAAACTCCAGCCTGGGCCGGTGGGCCTTCAAGTCGTCGTACTCAAGTATTTGCCAAGCCTTTGTTGCCAGAGACTTATCCAGGATTTAGCCCATTGGGGCATCAAGACTATTTCTTTATTATTTGAACTTGGTGGTTACTCTTTGGACTATTGCATTGCAATACTGGATGCTGAGAGCATCACTGGACTATATTTTTATCTCTTTACTTCTTTTCACTTATTCTAAATAAAGCATTTAATCACGGCTGGTCTAAAGTGGTTTACTGAGGGATCCTTCAGGTCGAAGGTGCAACAAAGCGCAATCTTTCTGGGAGGATCTGATGCTAGCCCTCCTGTCAAATTCCTGCTCATTAGCGGCCCCAGGTGCAATGCTATCTTGCTGGGAAACTCGGTCCTCCCTATCCCCGGAATGTTCATCTGGCAAAGGAGTGAAGAAGTTCTCGTGAGAATCAATGTCGGTGGGCCTCTCACTGTCTACTTCAGAACTGAATTCCATGGAGTCATCATTATCCCCATCTTCAGGCCCATACCCATGTAGCCATTCATCATCCCAGGCTAATTCTTCATCTGCAGACCCATACCCATCTGGCCATCCTCCATCTCCAGACCCATACCCATCTGGCCCTCCACCATCTCCGTTCTGACCCTGGTCCACTGGAATCCCCGGTGTCCGTCTAGGACCACTAGGCTGGAACACCACCTCATGTAAGAACATCTGATTGACTCTAATCTAATTGAGAATAAGAACAGCCTTTCGGTCCATGAGAAATTGTTCTATTGGTATCCATTACAAAACAGCCCCAAAAGAATGACCTGATGACCTAATGAAATGGAATATTCTAGAACCTTGCCTCCATCTACAAAGTTGGATTTTCTCCCAAGTGAGGGCATGTCCAGACAAGCTAGTCCCAAATAGGACATGTTGCAGCTGTCTCTACAACCATCATGTGCTCCCTGGGCTCAGGCAGTCCTGGGACAAAAGATTTTATCATTTTATTTCTTCCCTGCCTCCCCTCATTGCTAATGACAAGTTACAACATTGCTAAAACACATAATCAAAACACACAACTATTTAAAAACACTGTAGAATATACACATTAAAATATATTTTTATAAAAAAACATATTGAAATACATGAATCAAAAATTAGACATAGAATAGAAGTTTAAAATTTGTCATTAATACTGTCTGGGTAAGCCTGCTGGAAAGGATAACATTTCACGTATGTCTTAAATTCCAACAGCTAATCTAGCTGTGGGACCTCTACCAGCAAGTTGTTCCACAATTGTGGGGTGGACAATGAAAATGTTCTCTGTGTGGTGGTTGTAAGTCAGGTTCTGCCAGGCTGGAGCAGATACCCCCCAGAGGACCTCAGTGTTGCTTGGAAACTAATAGGGAGCAAGTGAATGGCTTTAGGATAGGGGTAATATGTTCACTCCTGGATGTTCCTGTAGCCCAGGGGTGCTCACACTTTTTCAGCATGCGAGCTACTCTTAAAGCAACCAAGTCCAAAAGATCTACCTGCCCCCGCCACCGTGCGCTCCTGTGCGCTCCCGCCGCCACACGCTCTTGCCACCTCACATGCTCCTGCTGCTGTTTTCCACCCGCGCAGCACTTCTTCTGCCTGTGGGGCATTGCAGGAAGGAGAAAACATGAGGCAGGGCATCCAGAGGGAGCGCTCCGCCCTGCCTGTCTCACCAGCAACGGAGGCTGCACAGCTGCTTCTGGACGAGAGAGAGGCAGGGTGCTCCCTCCAGAGGCCCCGCCTCGTGCTTCCTTCTTCCTGCAATGCCCCACAGGCAAAAGAAGCACCGTGAGAGCGGAAACCAGCACCAGGAGCGTGCGTGCACGGAGGGTGTGCGCGCGCACATGGCAGGAGTGCCCCATCTGGCTGGTGAGGCCCGAAGATCACCTGGAAGAGGGCCGAAGATCTACTATCGTGTTTCCCTGAAAGTATGACACCCCCGATTGTAAGACGTATCGGGGGTGTCAGAGGGGTCGGCTTATATAAGCCGTACCCCGAAAGTAAGACGTACCTCGGGCGGCATGGCGTGGCTGGCTTGGCTGGGCCCGGATCCTCCTCCTCTTCCTCCTCTTCTTTCCAGCGGCGCCTTCCATCCTCCTCTTCCTCCCAGCAGCGCCTTCTCCCTCTCGCCGGTAACGCGAGCGAGGCGAGCCGGGCGGCGGCGAAAAGCGCCTGGCCGCCGTGCGGGCGGGACTTCCGGCGGCGCCTTCTCCCTCTCGCCGGTGGCGGCTCCGCCCCTCTTCCCTTCAGTGAAGGGAGGGGCGATCCGCGAGGGAGAAGGCGCCACCGGAAGTCCCGCCCCAGGGTGACTCAGGTGCTTTCGCCGCCGCCCGGCTCCCGTTTGGGCGCAGGCGGGCGGGGCGGCGGCGGAAAGACGCCTGAGCCGCCGTGCGGGCGGAACTCGGCGGCGCTTTCTTCCCTCTCGCCCCGGCGGCGGCTCCGCCCTCCCTCCCTTCACTGAAGGGAGGGGCGGAACCGGCGAGAGGGAGAAGGCGCTGCTGGGAGGAAGAGGAGGATGGAAGGCGCCGCTGGAAAGAAGAGGAGGAAGAGGAGGAGGATTCGGGCCCAGCCAAGCCAGCCACACCATGCCGCCAGCGGTAAGTCTTACTTTCGCCTTACTTTCGAGTACCGTTGGCTAAAAAAGTAAGCCGTAGTGGGGATTTTGGGGGTCAAAAGAAAGTAAGATGCTGTCTTACTTTCGGGGAAACATGGTAGTAGCTCCCGAGCTACCTAATGAGCACTTCTGCTGTAACCAATCTGGCTACTGTGTTTTGAACAAAATGGAGTTTCTGAACTTGGAACAAAGGTAAAGTGCATTGCAGAAGTCCAACCTTGAGGTGACCAGCTCATGCATTACCATCTTAAAGTTTTTCAAATCTAGGAAGGGGCACAGCTGGCACATCTGCTGAAACTGATAGTAAGTACTCCTAACTGTCGCATCTACCTGGGCTGAAATTTGTAGAGAAGGTCCAAGACACAAGCTATAAACACTGTCTTTCAGAGGAAGTGTTCCCCCATCCAGTACTGGTTAACACACCTCCACCCTCAAATTAGAAGCCTTGATGGCAAGCACCTCTGTTTTGTCTGGATTGAGTTTCAATTTGTTTTTCCTGATCCAGCCCATTACCTCCTCCAGGCATTCATTCGGAGGAGACACGCTAACCTTAGCTGAAGCTGGTTTTGAAGGTTTTTAAAGAAAGAATGCATGTAAGGTTAATGTCAAAACACAAGCATAAGTTCTTCTTGGCTTTTCTTCATGAACGAAGATTCAGGAAGAACTCATCCCACGCTCTCCACAATCGCGTTGATGACTACTTAGTTCAACCGCATCGGAAGATGCCCGTTGGCCGCGGCTAGCCAATCGGGTAGATGGGGATGAGCTTTCGTTAGGGTAGGTTTAAATATATGATCGGAATGTATTAAAAGGTCATTAAAATTTGCAGTGCGTTTTGAGGCCAACATTGGGGGCCTCTCAAGGCCTTGTATCTTAGAGACTAGGGGCCAATGACATTTTACTATGTTGACCATATCATGGCTATGAGTGGTAAGATGGAAGGGCCATATAAGTCTGTTGGGGTGGTCCTGTTTTTAGACTTAAACAGAGAGGCTCTAGGTATTTTATCAATCTTTTCTTTGGCCTTAATGAGGACCTCTGTAGGATAGCCTCTAGCAGCAAAGATATTCATGAGGATTTTGGCATCCATGTCAAATTTTTCGGGGGTAGACGAATTGTGCTTTATTCTCATTAGTTGAGAAAACGGTATTTTTAATTGAAAAGGATGATAACTGTCGTAATGTAAGACTGAGTTTTTAGAGTTTAGTAAAGTTTTGGACTCTGAGTTTATTGTTCTGTTTGTATATGGTAATATATAAGAAATGAACTTTTTCCTTACTGTAGGTGGTGGTAAATGTCATGTTTGGGTGCCATTTATCTAGCTATTTACTGCATTCAATGGGTGGAATTTCATCATTAATTAGAGATATGATATCATCTATTTATCTCCACCACTGGACCACGTAGTTCACAATATGGGGATTGGGGGCATTGTGATATAGGTGGCGTTCTTCTAACTCACTAACAAATAAGTTAGCAATGCTGGGGGTCGTGGGGGACCCCATGGCCACTCCTCCAAGCTGTAGATAGAATTGGTCCTTATATTTATGTTCATCATTGCAATTCTCAAACAATTTCCTTGCATTTCTACAACATTGCTCCTGGTTTGGAAAGTTACAAAGCATTGACTGTGATGAGAAGTCCTGGTGAGTGTTTGTTTTCCTTTGCCATCACCCATTGGTGTTATTGCCAATGTCATTTGTTAATTTAACTGTACAAAATATTTGTTTTTGAGATTATAATCTTGTATGCCACCTTGAGATGTTTTGGTCCCTAAAAGATGGCTTAAATGTTTAATCAAAATGTAATTAGATACAAAACAGTATTTAGGTCAGTGTTTCTCAACCTGGGGGTCGGGACCCTGGGGGGTCATCAGAGGAGTCAAAGCGAGCGCCAAAGACCCTCAGAAAAAACAGTATTTTCAGTTGCTCATGGGGGTTATGTGTGGGAAGTTTGGCCCCATTCTATGCCCTTTGATTGCAGGTGAACTATAAAGCCCCGCAACTAAAACTCCCAAGTGATAAAAATCAATCCCCCAACCCCAGTATTCGAATTTGGGCATATTGAGTAATTGTGCAGGTGAATGAAAATACATTCTGCATATCAGATATTTCTATTCTGATTAATAACAGTAGCAAAATTACAGTTGTGAAATAGCAAAGAAAATAATATTATCGTTGGGGGTCACCACAACATGAAGAACTGTATTAAGAAGTCATGGCATTAGGAAGTTTGGGAAGGTTTCTACAACTCTCCACCATGCTGCTGGCCGCTTTAAAACCTTGCAGCACAGACCGGTAAGAACAACTGGGAGAGAAGCTTCTACAACTCTCCACCATGCTGCTGGCCACTTTAAAACCTTGCAGCACAGACCAGTAAGAACAGCTGAGAAAGGAGCCTCCAGTTATTGGCCGCATTGAGCTGCCTCTAATGTTGAGCCTTTCCCATCGTAACGCCCTCTGGCGTCGCTGCTGCAGCATTCAAACCAGACAGGCAGTCTTGGGGCCTCCTCCACCATTGGCTTGCTCAACCATTATTGTCATTGTTGCCCTTGGAGGAGATGCTGTGGCTTATCATCACTCAATGTTTGAACTTTTATTAGCAAGCCACCCCCTTGCCTGCACTCCCGGACCAAATGGATTGGTCTGGGCTAAATAGACTGGAACAGCTGGATGCTTTTTTGGGAATCTTTCATCAGCCCCTTGGGCATTCTTTAAGAACAATTGAGTATGGGGTGGATTGGACTAATTTTAGGTGAAGGGGGGCTTGGGTTTTGAGATCTTATTTAAGATCTGTAATCGTGCTGCAATGCAATGTAACGTTTGAAATGTTGCAATATGTTTTAATCATTTGAAAGACTATTTTAATTGATGTGTGTGTTTTTACAGTTTTATAATACGGTGTTCTATTGATATTGTTATTATTTGAATCTGAAATTGAATTATTGCCATAGTTTGTAAGCCGCCCTGAGTCGCCCTGCGGGGTGAAAAGGGCGGGGTATAAGTACAGTAAATAAATAAATAAATAAACCACTGATTTAGGTTTTACACAGCACCATGCAAAAGTATACTAGTATTACTAATAATAATACACTTTATTTATATTCCGTTCTTCTCATCCCGAAGGGGACTCAGAGTGGATTACATCACACATACGGCAGACAATCCCTTCCGGAACACATACAGTTACAATACAACACATACAAATTTTGAAGGATTTCTCTTGGCTGTGTCACAGGGTGCATCATTACATCACAAGGGGGTGCTGTTGCTTCATCCTCATGACGGAGGGCCCCTGTTCTGCATTCCACCTTCCGACAGCCGATCTTTATTTATTCAGGTGTTGTAAAGTCCTTACTGAAAATAATCCTCCCCCGCTTTTGGCAGGTTCCCAGTTCATCTAATCACAGTTGTTTTTGAATTGCTGGGTGAACAGTGGACAGGGCTCACAGCTGGGTGTCCAAGCCAGCTCGGGAATCGAACTTGCAACCTTCAGATTGCAAGCACAGCTGTTCTTACCACTGTGCTATCTCTCTGATATCTACTACTGCTGATATTTTAAAAACAATCACTTAGAACCATGAAAGTGACCACAAGTACTATCCAGTTCAACCCTCTTCTATGCAGGAACACACAATCATAGGTATTTTTGCACCTGATTAAGGCTCAGTAAGCCAGATGTTGACTTCTGATTGATAATATTTGATATGCTATCTGCAATTTTGTACCTAATATTTCATCAATAATACTATGTAAAATGGGGTCTTTTTCTGTTTTGAAAGTGTTGTTTTCTGTTTAATTGTGCAATACTTGCTTTGAATATAGTTGTTATTCACCAAAAACGACATTTTTGTGGGTGCCACAAAAAAGTAGTGATAATTCAGAAGGCTCTGATGGCTTAGCATCTGGTGAGAGTATGGAACTGGGTGGGGCTGTTTGTAACAAGAGTACTGGTGTTTGCAGAAAGAGGCTTACTCGTGAGTCAAGTGAGTCAAGTGAAGAGGATCACTTGCAACTCAAGAGAGTCGAGCAAATAATTACAGCACCTACAGACTCTGAGACATTTGAGAGATTCTCTGGGAATGATGGGCATCAGAGTAGAGAGGACACTTCTACTGAAATGGATGGGACTCAAGTAAGAGAAATTCAGAGGGCTTGTGAGGAGCCCACAAGTTCAGACACCTTGGTAGGATTCACTGATGATCAGGATTGGCCCCCAGAGTCCCCAGACAATGGGTGGGATGTTCTAAGTCTTAACCAAAGGTGGAAATCTTGGAGGGGCAGTCAAAGGGAGGCAGCTGCTGGGAGAGTAACACCTGAGGATGATGATAGGGCGTCGACCTCATCAAGTGGATCTAACTCGTAGTGAGATTAAAAGGTGGGCATTTTGGGACTAACCTCTGTGGCTAGCAAGGAGTTGCCTTTGGATCCTAGGACTCTTGCATCTCGTATCCTGAATCCTTGTTTCCAGACTGATTGTGAGTTGAGGAATTGCTCTACCTGTTGGGTTGAGATGCTGCTGCCTCAGTTGGGGAGTGTGGGAGGTATTTGAGTTACATTGTTATGCTCTGTGTTTAAGCTGCTGCTTCCTGTGGTTGGGTTTGAACTCCACTGGATTGTTGTGAGTGAAAAAAAAGCTTTTTGTCTGCAAGACTGGGTATTGTATTAGGAGGGGGTTGATATGCTTTGCAATTGTGGGGAATATGATGTACCTTATCTCCATGCATTAGCTCCAGTTGGACTGTGGGTTGTGTCTTCGCTTCTCCGTCTATCTCCTCTCCTTGACCTTGGCCTGGCTCCTGGATTGTGTCTCTCCTATGCCCCTTTGGATACCTTATTGGACAACCCTTTGATGACTTCAATGCTGGATCGATTCTGACGATGACATCTTCTCTGCTGCCCTCAGTGTGCCTTTTCCCTGTTTGTTTTGCTTTGATTTTGCTAAAGAGCTTTGGCATTTTTTAAAACAGCCTTTTTCTCCCTGTTTGTTTTCATGCCAGTTTAGGCTTTGTTTTGTTAGCGTTTTCACTGACCATTAAGTGCTTTTGTTTTGCAAATACTTATCTCCAGAGACTCTGAATATTAAAACAAACTCTTTACAATTCAATTGGGTTTGGCTCTCTAAATTGGCGTCTGGTTCGACAACTCCCCTTGTTGTGGAGGAGATGCTTGCGTACCCTAATGAAGTTGTGAGCTATGTTGGTGGTGGCATAATAGCCACCAGTAGGGCCTCCCATGCAAAAAAGGTCACAACCGAATGGTCTGACGAAGAGCGTTAAAGGGCAGGATGGGCTCTCTAGCCTTTTGGCAACTATCCTAAGAGAAGGAAAACTCTAATTTCAAACCAGGGCAGATGGTGCTCGTCTAACCCTGTAAGGTCAACCATCAAAGGGAAGGAAACTCGAACCAAACTTATGACCTGAGGACATCACTGCCACCATCCTAAGCTTGCTAGGCCCCGGCAGATGAACCTTTGGTTTAAAGGGTGAGGCCAGTTCTGTGCACGCTGCGATCCACCAGAAAAATCTATTGCATAGGCTCGAAGGACACATCCAACCTCCTTTGTCATCAACGTGCTTGTAGAAAGCGTGGGATGAGTCCTTCCTAAGAATCTTCATTCGTGAAGTAATGCCAGAGTATATTACTGCAAAATGTGCTGCAGGATGTCCTGCAAAAAAGTTTTTTTTGCAGTTTTATAAACTTTTTCCATGTTCTTATGATAGAAACAAATTAAGAAATGACATTTAACCCAGGAACAGAAATTGTGTTTCACGGTATAATTGATCATCAAAATGTTTGTTGACCAAAATATAATACGGACTTTGGGCTTTAATAAGCTATTGTCGTCCTCTTAATTTTTGTAATACCCATTGCTCTTTATCCTTTCAGTGAGCTTCTATCCAGAGCCATATTAATCGAAGTAAGTCGCTATCATTCAAAAAGCAACACAAAACTGTTTACATAGGATTTAATGGTGAATAAGCTTTATGCTAACATGCATTGGATGTGCTGAAAGTCTAGGTCTCAATCACAGCAGAAGAACTTCACATCATTTAGTGCTGTATCATCACTATTACCCTGTGGGGGCTCTATCTTTGTCTGAAGCCCACATATGGCACCGGAAGAGCAAGGTTCGCTCCATGCACCGTATTCCCCCCAATCGAACCCATGGCCTGTCAGAACAAACCCTTCACTGCACACGAATTTGATGTTGCTTGCTGCAGTATCATCCAATACAGCCCCTTGAGGAGGTTCCACTTGCAATGAGAAGGATACCAGGTACCCTTTTGGGCAATTTTCACCTTTTTTCCATATTCCCCATCTGCCAACAAAAATGACAGTAGTGATGCCTTGGGAAAAATTTAAAACACAGACATGCAAAATATATTTCAAAATGCAGGCGGAGCGCATTAAAGAGCGCCTATTCTCATGCCACTTCTGTTGCCAGTAGACAATTAACACAAGATCACAAGCAAGAAAATATGCAATACATGCTGTAAAAATATTTTTATTTAACATTGTATATTAGGTTGTGGTTATCTACACCAGTGATTCCCAACCGGTGTGCCACAGCACAATAGTGTGCTGTGAGCGATCATCAGGTGTGCCGTGGGAAATTGGAACCTCCAATACCCTTTCTTCCCCCTCCTGCCGAACACTTACTTTTTCTTCTCCACTCGAGCTCCCTTCTTCCCAGCCTCACTCCACTCGCTTTGCCTCGCTTTGCTCTCGCTGCCGCTTCTGCCACCATTTTGATCCGAGGGGGCAGCGTCAGCGTGTTCAGGAGGGGGAGGGGTAGGGAGGAAGACGTGGGGTGAGTCTGCGCAGTAGCGCCCGCATGGGTCACGTTTTCCTCCCTCCCCCCTCCCCTCCTTAACACGTTCACGCTTCCCCCTCGGATCAAAATGGAGGCAGAAGCGGCAGTGTGAGCAAAGTGAGGCAAAGCGAGTGGAGTGAGTCTGGGAAGAAGGAGCCCGAGTGGAGAAGAAAAAGTAAGTGTTCGGCGGGAAGGGGGAGGAAGAGGTCTCTGTCGAAAGCTGGCATGGACAAACTTGGACCTTCCAGGTGTTTTGGACTCCAACTCCCACCATTCCTAGCAGCCTCAGGCCCTTTTCCTTTCCCCCCTCAGCCATTTAATCAGGAAAGGGCCTCAGGCTGTTAGGAATGGTGGGAATTGAAGTCCAAAGCACCCAGAGGGCCGAAGTTTTCCCATGCCTGTTTCAGGGACCTTAAAGTGGTGAGGCTCCTTCCAACATTGTGATTCTGGATAGAAAACAAACAACAACATAACGTAACATTGTTTGAGTCCACAGTGCTCTCTGGGTGTAGGTGAACTACAACTTCCAAACTCAAGGACAATTCGCAAGTAAACCCTTTCAGTACTTTCCATTGGTCATGGGAGTTCTGTGTGCCAAGTTTGGTTCAATTCCATCATTGGTGGAGTTTAGAATGTTCTTTGATGGTAGGTGAACTATAAATCCCAGCAACTACAACTCCCAAATGACAAAATCAATTCTCATGAAAACCCACCAGTATTCAAATTTGGGTGTATCGGGTATTTGTGCCAAATTTGGTCCAGTGAATGAAAATACATCCTGCGTATCAGATATTTACATTGCGATTGATAGCAGTAGCAAAGTTGCAGTTAGGAAGTAGCAATGAAAATAATTTTATGATTGGGGGTCACCACAGCATGAGGAACTGTATTAAGTGGTTGTGGCATTAGGTTGTGGCCATTTGTCGGGGGTGCTTTGAATGCAATTTTCCTACTTCTTGGCAGGGGAGTTGGACTGGATGGCCCATGAGGTCTCTTCCAACTCTATGATTCTATGAAGGTTGAGAAACACTGGTGTAAATACACAATTGTCTCTGAGACCTGAGCTCCCAGGCTCATGGAGGAATCCTGGCATACCCCAAAACCATGAACCTATACTTTCAGAGAAGAATGCTATAACTATATCTAATTACCTAGCTTGACTGCGATAAAAGCTAAACACACAAACTTTTATATTTAATAACACGCTGCCACCACTCACTCAGAGAGGATTGAGACACCGTGAGGCAGGACTGGATGAACAAGAGAACAAGGTTTATTTTAACAACTTGTGAGAGATTCACAGGCACTTTTGAGTAATGGTTACAATGAAATGTTGGAGCGTGTGGTTACTAAAAACTTGCACAAACTTAAAACAAGTTACATTCAACGTAGCACCCCAGATAATACTGCTGACTACAACTACCTGACTCTGCTTCCTCACAGAGTCCTACAAAACCCAGCACAAAGCTGCTAACTCTCCGAAGAGCCTAATTCACTCTGACCTTCTCTGTCAGAGACCAACCATCAACTCCCTCCAGAGTTCCGTGGCCTCCCTAACTGCCTAACTGCTCACCAACTCTCAGTTTTCAAAGTTTTCAAAGTTCCAACTGACATTTTACCCCTGGTGCCTGGCCTAACTGCCAACTGGCCTCCCAAGGTTCTATGCTCCCTTCGCTAGGCTGTCTCCAACTCAGCCTAAACTGGGAACCCTAACCTTAAAATGGCCGTTCATCCAAAACAGACCATTAAATGGCCAGCCCACCAAAAAGGACTTTTCCTCCTGGGCTTCTTCTGGCCCAAAATATAGGCAATTCGTCACATCAATCAATATTCTTATATTGTCTTTTATTTATCTTTTTGGCAAAAAGCCATTTTGATCTTCTGAAATCCAATTTTTAAGAAAACTTTTCATTCTTTCTGCCAATATATTCTGCCAATATATTTGCAAAAATTTTATAATCATGATCAAGTAGAGAGATTGGGCAGTGATTTTCAGTGGGATCTGTGTTTTCTTTATGTATTAATGTTATATTTGCTTCTCCCCAGGAAGGAGGTATTTCTTTTTGTTTTAGTATATTATTTAATATATATTTGAGGGGAGGACTTAATTATTTTTCAAATGTTTTATCATATATGGCCGTGTAACCATCTGGTCCTGGCACTTTATTTTTCCTTTAGATTCCTAATAGCATTATATCTATCTCTTACATTGATATGGAATTATTCAGCATTTCTCTTTGGTTTTCTGTTAACTTTTGGAGTTGTAGGTTACCTAAATATTTCACAAATCTCCCCTTTGCTATATTCTCCTTTTGATAAAGTTTCTGGTAGAACTTTGTGACGTGCATTGCTATTTTATCATCTTCTGTATAAGTTTTCCCTTCTACCTTTATTATAGAGATGTATTTTCTGTTTACGATTCTTAATTTTATTTGCTAACCATTCCCCGCTATTATTAGCGTTTTGAAAATAATTCAACCTCATGTATTTTAATTGGCTTTCTATTTACTCTGTTTGCTGTGAAAATAGTTGGTGTTTTTAAAAAGTATTTCTAAGCATAATATAGCCTTTTTATTTGTAGGTTTGTCTTTTAGTGCCATTTCTTCTTCTATTTATTCGGTCTGTTATTTTTTCTATTTTGTTTTTCCTTTTTAAATTTTTTATACTATTTTTCTGGATAAAATACCTTTTCATTACAGCCTTCATGGCTTCCCATTGAGTTATTTTAGAGGTTTCTGTACTTTCATTAATTTCTAAATATTCATTAACTAGCTAACTAACTTTATTTCTTATGAGTCGCCCTCTACGAAAGGTGCTCTGAGCGACTTACACAATTAAAATAAACAGGTTACATAGTCACGGCTTGTTACTCAATCATAGTCTCTTCTCAAGAGCCATGTCTTAAGTGCCCCTAAAAATGTATGTAGATCAGAAGTGGCTCTTTGGTCTGACGGTAGGGAGTTCCACAAGATTGGGGCTACAGTGGAGAAGGATCTCTGTCTTGTGGACTCCAAACAAACCTCTCTAGGGCCAGGGACATATAGAAGATTCTCATGAGCTGACCGTGGCAGTCTCTGGTGGTGGAATGGCGTTAAACGGTCTCTTAGATATGGAGGACCCTGACCTCGGAGGGCCTTGAATGCTAGGACCAGGGTCTTGTAGAGGACTCTGTGTTCAACCGGCAGCCAATGTAAGTGCTGCAGAGACGGCGTTATATGGCACCTCATTGATGTTTTTGTGAAGAGTCTAGCAGCTGCATTTTGCACAATTTGGATCTTGCGAATTGCTGCTTGGGGTAAGCCCACATACAAAGCATTGCAGTAATCCAGCCTCGATATAACCGTGGCATGGATTACCGTAGCCAGCGCCTCTGGTAACTTAACTAACTCCCCATTTGTTTCAATATCTTTTTCTGACTTTAAAAGACTTTTTTTATCCTCCACCGGTATTGTCCCCCCCCCTTTTAAATGTTAGTTCCAAGGCACAATGATCCGAAAAAAATCTTGCCAATGTTTTTATTTCTTTTAATCTTCGACTCAATTTTTTTATCGCCCATACCATGTCAATGCACGACCATGTGTTATGTCTACCAGAATAATACCTGTATTCTTTTTGAGCACCTTCATGTTGTCTCCACATATCTTGTAAGTTTACATTTTCCAATGTTCTTCTAAAAAATTGGCAATTGGGAGGGTTTTTTTACATTGATAGTCACTCTTGTTTTGGCTGTTTTATCTAATATTGGATCAATGATGCCATTGAAACCACCTACCATAAGCAATTTGTCACAATCCTGTTTCTCTAAGTTGTCTTTCAAATTTTTAATGAAGTTTAGTTTGGGGCCACTGGGACAATAAATATTACAGAACAATAATTTTGAACCATTTATTTCAATAATTATGCCTAAATATGTCCCTTCAATGCCTTAAAAACCTTGTGTTGCTGTTATTCCATCTTTAACATATGTTGCTACTCCTCTTTTCTTCTCAGCACATGATGCAAAGTATCCTTTGCCTATTTTTGGTTGGGTTAGATGTTTCACATGTTTACTGGATACGTGTGTTTCCTGAAACGCTCTTTTTTTCCTTCTGAGTTTATCTCGGCAATTTCCCTTTGATGTATTTAGTGTAAAAGTCATTAGCTTTGTCCAAGGTGTTAAGTAGGAATTTTCTGTCATTCAAGGTTACAGAAATCCCTTCAGACTTTTCCCACCTGAACCTAATACTCTTTTTTTTCAATGAATCTCTTAAGAATGCATATTTCCTGCATCTTGCTAAGCTTGTTTGAGACACTTCTTTCATTATGATTATTTTCTTTTGTTTGTAATAAATTGATTTCTTTGAATTTTCTTTTAACACTTCATCCCGTATTATTTTCCTGCTGAAGGTTATTATGGTGTCTCTAGTGGTATTGTGCTTTTTAGAATATCCTGTAGTAATTCTGTAAGCTCGATCCAGGTCCTGTTCATTTATTTCAGCCTTCGCATCTAGCAATTCCAATAAAATATCTGTTACTATTTGCATTAAATTCTCATTTTTTGATTCTTCCAAATTTCTAATTCTTAATTGATACTCCAATTCTTTATTTTCTAATGCTTCTGTTAGTTGTTGAATTTTTTAAAAAATTTAAAGTTTCTCCACCTTACTCTCCAGCTTGCCAAATATTTTAATTATTATTTGGTTTTCTTTCATCACTGTGTCAACCTCCTCCCTTAATTTGTTAAGGTCTCCCTTTATCTCATATTTCATATTCTTAATTCCTCCTTCTAATGCCTGGTACTGTCTATCCTGCTTTAAAGAGATTTTCCATATTACCTGCATTAAATCTTTGAAACCTAAATCTTCCGTTATTGAGTCTCTTTTGGTATGTGTTCTTGTGTTTTAAAGAGTTTGTAGAGTTTTCCCTCTTGTGTTATACATCTTAACGACTGTCTTTCTTTCCTTTTATTCTGTATTTCTTGCCTAAATCTTCTGATCTGAGGTACTCACTCTTTCACCGTCTTCCTGTTTCACCACTGTTTTGGCAGCTTACTTTTTCTCTTCCGCCCTTCGTGACGTTCATTCTGTCAATCTTCTTCCGCCCTTACTGGCTTCTTTCCTTCCTTTCATCACTCTCCCCTTCTCGCTCGATCTCACGTAATCTCGTCCCGAGTCCTCTTGTGTTATTACTTCCTGTTGATCTTCTATTGTTTCTTCCTATTACTCTCTTCCCGCCCCTGCTGCCTTATGTTCTGCCTTCTTCTCTTAACTCTCATGAGAACTCTTGTGAGAACCTTACTTTGTTCCTTAGTTCCGCTCCTTTCCTCCACTCCGGGCATGCCTCCTGACCTCCTCTCTCTTCCTGCTCCGCGTCCCCTCAGCCACCCCCTCTTCCTCTAATCTCCTTATCTTCAAGGCCTGGCACGCGGGCTGACCAGCATGCAGGACTGGGAAAGACTCCTCCCCACCTGGCCAGGATCCAAAATTTGCTGGGCTTTTCCAATGTCGGTTGTCCTGGGCTTTTCCAAGGTCAGTTATGTAAAGCCCTTTTCTTCTGTATTTTCTATTCTTATTTTATACTTCTTATGAATTAAATATTAAATTGAATATTCTGGCTTCTTAAAAAATACTGCAGCTCACCGTATAGTGAGTTCTTCCAAGTTCTTAGTTTCACTACCCTTGTAGGGCAGGAACTCTACCCAGCTGTAATTCTTTTCCTTTTCCTTTCCAGCTTCAATTAGCTAATTATTTAAGGTACTGACTTTGCCAGTCTGCCGCTTCAACTTGCTCTCTTTCGGGGTAGCCCCGGATCCTTCTCTTAAAGCTTTAGATTTTTAGATGTTTCTTTCGGTTTCTTTCTGTTTACTCACCAACAGGTGTGCTCACTCAAAGATTAATTGTTGTTCATGTAGTATTTCTGCTTCTGTTGCTATCCAGCAGCGGAGTATTCTTTCTTGAGTAAGACTTATGGCAAATGGAGTAGAGAAACCACAGTTTCCAAGCCGTAGACCCAGCCTCCCCTCTCGTGTGCTGTTGCCAGGCGTGTTGGGACGGCTCCTCTAGGGGGTCACTGTTGGGCAAACACACTTTGAAGACCTCGGACTGTCTATTTGGAGGAGGGGGTACACCTCCCTGGCTGTCTTTTCCCAGCTGTTTCACAGGAGCTCCTGGAAACATGTCCTCCACCTTGTAGCCACCAACTGGAAGTCCCAAATTTTGTGCCTCTGACTTTTCCCTTGTTTAAACGTAAAACCTTATCTACATTCCTGTTTAAATTAAATCTGTTAGTCATGCCCTTTGATTAAGTTGAAATAATTATGTCTTCTACATATCAGCTATTTCTACAGATTTGATTTGTATCCCTTTTAGTCCTGCATCAACATTCTTTATAAATGTTGTGGAGTCCCTCAGGGTCCATTCTCTCGCCGCTGTTATTTAACATCTACATGCAACCACTCGCCCAATTGGTACGGAGGTTTTGGCTGGAATGTCATCAGTATGCTGATGACACCCAGCTCATTCTGAGGATGGACCCCGGGGTGGACTCTGTACCCGATAATTTCCATCTCTGCCTAGAACCCGTAACTGGATGGCTGCGAGCCAGTAAGTTGAAGGTGAACCCGGCGAAGACGGAGATCTTGTGGCTGGGCCGCTCGGGAGGGGTAGAGAACCAGTTGCCGACGTTCGACGCCATGGCTCTTCGACCGCAACCATCAGCAAAGAGCCCAGATTGCCTGTGCCTGCAAGATAGCTTTCTACCACCTACGACAGGCAAAACGTCTGGCTCCTTACCTCTCCCGCCGCGACCTGGCCATGGTGATCCAAGCCACGGTCATCTCGAGGCTCGATTACTGTAATGCGCTGTACATTGGCCTACCCTTGTTGGCGATCCGGAAACTCAAGCTGGTGCAAAACGCTGCAGCACGTCTGCTCTCAGGAGCATCAAGATCTGCCCACGTGACTCCACTCTTGCGCGAGCTGCACTGGCTTCCTATTGAATTCTGGGTCCTCTTCAAGGTGTTAGTTTTAACTTTCAAGGCCTTATATGGTTTGGGGCCAGTGTACCTGAGGGAGCGGCTTACCCCTTATGTGCCCAGGAGATCACTGCGCTCAGAGGGACTTAATCTATTAGATGTGCCGGGCATTAAGGTCTATAGACTTGCTAGCACCCGGCAGAGGGTGTTTGCCGTAGCGGCGCCAACCCTGTGGAACACCCTCCCCGAAGAGCTCCGAGCCATCCGGGACTTAATGCCGTTCTGTAGAGCCGTAAAGACCTGGCTATTCAGACAGGCATTTGGTCCATAACCAATGCCGTGTTATCAGCATCCTGTTGTGTCGCTGTCAGCATATTCCTACTGCCATTGCAGTTCTGCTGGAATTTGATTTTAACTGGGGGTTTTATCTGGTTTTATTGCATTTTATGTGGTCATCTGTTTTTAACTCTGTAAACCGCTCTGGGCTCCAGAGAGAGCGGTATATTAAGTCGAATGAATAAATAAATAAATAGATATAAATAAAGATGATGAAAAACATCAATCCCAGAATAAAACAGCTCAATGCTGGCTCCCAAAAATTTGACTCCGACTCAAGGCAGTAAAGGTAGTTCCAGTAGTAATTGGCACATTGGGTGTAGTCCCTAAAGACCTTGGCCTGCACTTAAATACAATCAGCACTAACAAAATTGCCATCTGTCACCTGCAAAAGGACACCCTACTCAGATCTGCATGCATTACTTGCTGATACATCACAGTCCTAGACATTTGGGAGGTGTCCGATGTGTGATTCAATACACCACACAGGATAGTGATCTTGTTTGCTGTGTAATAATCTTGTTCTGCTTCTAATAAATAATAATAATAGCAACAACAGTAATAATAATCTTTAGACCATGCAGTAAACATCTTGAGTCTTGATTCTTAAAGATATGGTGCACAACAGAATTGATGGATGCTATCATTTAAATAATTGTTTTTTAAATAATTATCTGATTTGTTTGTTGTCTGCATTTCTCATAATAAAACAAATTGCAAGAAAAGACAAACAGACAGACAGACAGAAAGAATTGATGGCAGAGTAAGAAGAGAAAAAGGAGAGGAAGAAGGAGTACAAGAATGAGAAAGAGATACCCACCGTCCAATACTGGATATTATTGTTTGACCATTACTGCAGTAAAGACGGATGCCATTTAAGCTTGTATCATCATTCCATACCATACTGCCTTGGTAGGGCTCTACCTGTTGTGGAAACAGAGAAACAAGAGTGTAATACAGCCATTGTGAATGCATCTACTTTAACACTCATCAACTGGATTATTAATGGTGCACTTTAACATCATATACAGAATTCATAGGGTATAAAAATGTCTCATGTCCAAAATGTTTTCCAGTGCCAAGACATTTCTGTTCCACCCAAATATCCGAAACCCTGAAGATGTTATCGAGCTAGATTTGGGCTAACTCTGCGAACCGCCTGCAGAGTTCAGTCCAAAGAGGGCCCGCTGAATCTTGGTGAGCCTGGAGCAACCCAGGTCCCTCAACCTTCCCGTCCCTGGAGGTCAGATTATGCTCACCACGATGCAAGGTAGAAGCCACGAAATTGTTTATTCTGCTCAGCTGAGAGGATGCGACCGCAATACCCTGATTCCGCAAAGTCCGCATACAGTTACATGGGGTTTTAAAGGTTTACAGAACTGTCAACATTTGAATTTCCCGCCCGCCTCCTCCCGGCTGATCGACTGATGATTGGTCGGAACACTGGGACCAGCTGATGGGTGGGGCGCCGGCCGGCTCCAGGGAACCTATCAGCGCTCTTCTCCATCTGCCTGTCCGGCCAATCAGATGTCTCCTACCATATATGGGGTTCCGGGGAGAGGAGGGTTGGGTGAGACTGTCATCAAGGAGGATTATGAAAAAAAAACAAAGGAAGTCCTTTCCAGGTGTCAGCCTGGAGCAGCAAGTCCGGTTTAGGCTTTGTTTGACTTATCAAGTCCGTATGTCTCCTTCCTCATGGTTGAGTAGGGAAGAAAGGAAGGTCTGATTAGGATGATCTACTCAGATGGCTGAAATGACAAAAGTCTTATGGTGGGTCTTGTCTGATTTCTGAAGTCAAACAGAGGACCCGCTGTGTTTCATGATTCTCTTTGTGTCCAATACCCAAAGGCAGGTCTAGGTAGACGAAACTCAGAAATCTAGACAGCTTTGGGGTTAGTCAGGTGTAAAGGCAGGAAAGGACCCGATCTTCATCACAAGAGCCTGACTAATTGGCTATTGATCCATGCAAACATGAGATATGATGGTGAGACAAAGGTGTGAGATGACTCAGGGTGTATGCGGTACATATCCTCTTGGCAAACATAGTAGAACATAATTTCTTTAAAAAAACAACTTTTCAACTATCCTAGTGGAAGGGGAGGGGGAGGGTTTACATGGGGTCAAGGGAAAGACTTGTAGGATAATATTTCTATAGTTAGAACGATGAAGGCAATAGACAGGGGTACACATGTACAAAAGTGAATCCTTTCCGGTGCGGGCTTGAAACCCGGTGACTCCAGTTTTCAGCTGTCAGTTCAGAAACACAGATGGGGCCTCCAGCCTCTTAGGCCAAATTCATTTTATTATTTCCTGACAGCTCAGCCAAGCTTCTATATGCCCCGAGTATCCTTATGAAAATATGTGGAAAAATATAGGGGTCTCTTGCCAACGGAGTGGCCCAGAGTTGCCAAATTTGCCAAGCCTAGGCACTGTCAGTCGGGGGCAAAAAAAAGGGAAAACTCTTCTTCCTCCCTTGCGGGGCCTCGAACCGGCGACCCCCGGTTCCCTGCAGCCTCAACCTTCACCGTTGAGCCACCGCGGTTCCTATGGGGGGGGGGCTCTCCCCGCGTATTTGAGGCGCCCACAAGAGAGAGAAAGAAGAGGGAAAAACAATAAAAATAAAGATAAAGATAAAAATGGAGATGATGTGAAAACTCTGGGGGTGGTTCAGGTGCCTTGGGGCTAAAAGGGTCTGTGCCGTTTCCGGGAACAGGGGTGCGTGTGAACATTTGGAACCGTTCACTCTAGGAACGGTCTACTGCGGGAAACTGATGAAGATTTGAATTTTGCGGAGGGAGTTTTCTGGGCTCGACCACAAAGACATAAAGTGAAACAGACAAAAAATAAATGTGCATTGTTTTACTGTGGGAAATACCTGACCTATGTACATTCCGGTGTCTGTTCATACTCATTTCTACCCTGCTGCAGCATGGTTTATTGAAAACCGCATGGTGCTCTTTTTGTCCCAATGTGTTACATTGGATAAAACAAACAAGGATTACGGCCCACCATTATCTAATATTTCTCCACTTTCTTGTGTTTCTTAAAGCCAAACTATATATATATTTAGTCTTTGGTCACCTGTTCATTATCAAGGTGTCTCAAAAGAAGAGTAAAAAAATAGCCTTACCAACAAGTCGAATCCCTTTGCATATCCAGACGTACAGACTTGTCGTAGACCCCAAATACCCCATTGGCCTCCGTTTGTCACAGTGAGCTCCGCCGGGAGAACATCTCGGGCATCTCCATACCAGAAGCAAAAGGTAAGCATCACAAAGCAAGTACTGACTCGGAGATCCATAGCTGGAAGTCTGCTCTAGATGCAACATAATGAAACAATTTATATATTTATTTGTCACCTTCCTGCAAGAGTGGAACTCAAAATGGCTCAAACCATGATGTAAATAGGATGTAACTAAAATCAGCAATGATTGTAAAATTAACCACACACAAACTAATGTCTCTATGAAAGAGCAAATTAACCACAATTTAGAAACACAACTGTCAAAGGGAAATAGATATAGGATTCACAAAAGATAACTGTAAGGGATTTGGTGGGCTATTCAGGTTAAGGGAGTTACTGTAGCACAGCAGTTCTCGTTTGTGCCTGGAGGGCAGGGGACAGGACCTGGGGTCCCATTAGCATTAGAACCAGCGGTGCCAGAACAGGATTCAGAAGATGAGCTAGATGACTGGGGCGAAGGGCAGCTTTCCCCGCAAGGGCCTCTTTCGCCCACAGAGAGCTTGGCCTGGGAAGAAATGTGTTTTGGTCCTAGGGATGACTCAGATAGCCAGGTGCAGTCTGATAATGAGTCAGGGAGTTATGAACATCCTGGGGGGAGATCTTCCCAGGAGCCTCTTGAGGAAGTTATGGAAGAAGGCGCATGGGAAACGGCCGGGGAGGAGAGCTCCCAGAGAGATAGCAACACAGCTGGGGAAAGACAAGGCCGAACCTTTGATAGGAGACGAAACATAGAGTCCCGCAGAAGGGAATGGTCAAGGAGCATAGACCGGCCGAGGTCCGCGAGCAGCGACTGGAGACGCGAAAGCCTAGAGCGTCGTAGACCTCGGCCGAAGGATTAAGTATAGGATCCGTGGGAACGAATCCTCAGTGCTCCGGCCACGTCTTACCTGAATAGGCGTTGAAGCGGAGTGGGACCTCAAGCTAAGCCAGCCTGTGGTCATCAAGCCTTGCCTTGCCCTGTTCCCTGATCCGCATTGCTTTGCGGAGCCTTGCCCTGTTTCCTGATCCGCATTGCCTTGCGGAGCCTTGCCAAGCTTTTGCCTATTTGCTACGTTATTTTGGACATTGATACTTCAAGCCTTTTGGATTACCTTCATACCAATGGACATTATTCTTTGATACTGTTACTATTCTTCAATAAAGTAGTTAGCCTTTACTTTGTCTCTGTGTGTGTGATTAAGGGGCCGGCCAAGCCCGTGCATCGTGACAGTTACATAACCAAGGGAAAAAAATCAAACTAGGAATGTTTACCCCTGGAATCTGGAGTGATTCCTCAGGGCCCTTCTACACAGCCATATAATCCAGAATATCGAGGCAAAAATCCCACAATATCTGCTGTCAACTGGGTTATCTCAGTCCACACTGCCATATATCCCAATTCAAACCAGAATATATGGGAATTTTTTCAGCTGTGGAGAAGGGGCCTCAGTTGGTATCTATTTCCCTAAATTCCCTTCCACATCCCCCCCCCCCTGAAGAGGCAGCACCATGACTTTTGGCTGATGAAACAAATTCACTGACTGGCTTTCAGACTCCTACAGAGGAGATGAATTTGCACCCATCTTTTGCAGCAGGGGTCCCCAAACTCAGACCCGTGGGCCGGATAAGGGAGTTACATAACCAACATAATGTTGCTAATGACATGAAACCATCACATGAGAAAATGTAGATGTTCCTTGTGCTCTTTTGAATGTAAATATCGGGAATTGAGGTATGGTCTTCTTATTTCACCATCACATCTACCAAGATAGGAGCTGTTATAATACTTACATTTCCACAGCTGCCTGTGTTCCTGTGACTGGACTAAGAGAGAAGGTGAGGGAACAGTGCGTGTCCGAGTGGGCAAGGCTATGAAGAAGATTAGGAGGTCAAGTGTGGGAGTCACCACGTCAGCATGTTCTATGCTCTGTTGCTTGATTACTTAAAAAACAGACTTAAGTCTATGATCCATTCTTTGTTCTTTACTAACCACAACTCAATATGCATCTATACTGTAGAGGTCATTCAGCTTGACACCACATTAACTGTCATGGCTACAAACTATGAATTAGGGGAATCGTAGTTTAATGAGGACATTAGCTATCTGTACAAAAGCTGCAGGTTCCACATCAAACTACAAACCTGAGAATCAAAACTAAATCCCAACCCGCAACTAAAACTCCCAAATGACAATAATCAATCCCCCCCCCAAACCCCAGTATTCAAATTTGGGCATATTGAGTATTTGTGCAGGTGAATGAAAATACATTCTGCATATCAGATATTTCTATTCTGATTAATAACAGTAGCAAAATTACGGTTGTGAAATAGCGAAGAAAATAATATTATCGTTGGGGGTCACCACAACATGAAGAACTGTATTAAGAAGTCATGGCATTAGGAAGGTTGGGAAGGTTTCTACAACTCTCCACCATGCTGCTGGCCGCTTTAAAACCTTGCAGCACAGACCGGTAAGAACAGCCGAGAAAGAAGCTTCTACAAGTCTCCACCATGCTGCTGGCCACTTTAAAACCTTGCAGCACAGACCAGTAAGAACAGCTGAGAAAGGAGCCTCCAGTTATTGGCCGCATTGAGCTGCCTCTAATGTTGAGCCTTTCCCATCGTAACGCCCTCTGGCGTCGCTGCTGCAGCATTCAAACCAGACAGGCAGTCTTGGGACCTCATCCACCACTGGCTTGCTCAACCATTATTGTCATTGTTGCCCTTGGAGGAGATGCTATGGCTTACCACCACCCAATGTTTGAACTTTTATTAGCAAGCTACCCCCTTGCCTGCACTCCCAGACCAAATGGACTGGTCTGGGCTAAATAGACTGGACCAGCTGGATGCTTTTTTGGGAATCTTTTATCAGCCCCTTGGGCATTCTTTAAGGACAATTGAGTATGCGGTGGATTGGACTAATTTTAGGTGAAGGGCGGCTTGGGTTTTGAGGGTGTTGAGCTCTTATTTAAGATCTGTAATCATGCTGCAATGCAATGTAAGTTTGATATGCTTGAAACGTTGCAATGTTTTAATCATTTGAAAGACTATTTTAATTGATGTGTGGTTTTTTTTACAGTTTTATAATACTGTGTTCTATTGATATTGTTATTATCTGAATCTGGAATTGAATTATTACCATAGTTTGTAAGCCACCCTGAGTTCCCCTGCGGGGTGAGAAGGGCGGGGTATAAGTACAGTAAATAAATAAATAAATAAACCACTGATTTAGGTTGTATACAGCACCATGCAAAAGTATACTACTACTGATATTTTAAAAACAATCACTTAGAACTATGAAAGTGACCACAACTACTAGGGTTGGTCTCTGTGGTTTAAAAATTATTTGAAATGGGATTAAATTTGTATAAAAAGCTAATTTTGTTGTTTTTTGAACCATGTGCTCCTTCCCGGAAGTGTAATTTATTTACCGAACTTGGGGGCCGCAAATTTTCTTAATTATTGTAATTAGTTCATATGTCCCCTCTCAGTTATTCTATCAGGAATATTTATCTCCTCCAAAGTAGCTTTTCATGGTACTTACAGAGTCATATCAGGGCCCTTTGCCTGGTCGGAGGATAATTACAGGAAAAGGCCTTCCTGGAGGAAGTGAAGAAGCAAGCGGAACCATGGAGAAAAAAGAGCACACAGTGAAGAAGGAAAACTACAAAAGCAAGGGGGAACGATAGAGCGGGACCGGGAGTCCTAGAGCGCCGCCTTGGAGGACTGAAGGGGAAAACATCCTCCGTGCGCTTTTTCTCCGACCAAGTCCAAGCCCCTTCTGCCAGGAAGGAAAGGCACAGCTCGATCCCTCCCCACAGATGGCCATCCAGCCCCTGCCCAATAATAATAATAGACTCCTAGAGTTGGAAGGGAGCCCCCAAAGGGCACCCAGCACAACCCCCTTCTGCTTTGATGTAGGAAGGCACAAGCAAAGCCCTCCCCACAGGGGGCCACCCAGCCCACTTCATCATCATCATCACCATACCACAGAATCCAAGGCATAGGAGGGACCCCCAAAGGGCATCCAGTCCAAGCCCCTTCTGCCAGGAAGGAAAGGCACAGCTCTGTGATACTCTGTAAGTCACCCTAAAAATTAATTTTGGAGAAGGTTGATATATTCCTGTTACAAGAACCTCATACTGTATAAGCTGGTGGTACCATTTCTATATGTTACAAGTGAAGGCAAATGTTTTCCCCTTGATTTGCTGTGATGTCAGCCCTGTAGTGTTTTCCTGCTGTGCGCATGCCCTGGAATAGGAACTAATAACGAATTTCGTTATTAATTACGTTACATTTCAGAAATTTTTGGATTTTTTTGTAAGTATTTTTATTACTAATCCAAAAAAATCCCCCCTTGATTTTAGAACCATGATTTTATTTGGATCAACCAAGCCTAACAACTACTGTCCAGTTCAACCCTCTTCTCCACAGGAACACACAATCATGAATATTTTTGCACCTGATAAAGGCTCAGTAAGCCAGATGTTGACTTCTGATTTATAATATTTGATAAGACATGATGATATGCTATCTCCAATTTTGTACCTAATATTTCATCAATAATACTATGTAAAAAATAAGGGGGGGGAATCTGTTTCAATTTTGAAAGTGTTATTTTCTGTTTAATTGTGCAATACTTGCTTTGAATATAGTTGTTATTCACCAAAAACGACATTTTTGTGGGTGCCACAAAAAGTAGTAATGATTCAGAAGACTCTGATGGCTTAGCATCTGGTGAGAGTATGGAACTGGGTGGGGCTGTTTGTAACAGGAGTACTGGTGTTTGCAGAAAGAGGCTTACTTGTGAGTCAAGTGAGTCAAGTGAAGAGGATCACTTGCAACTCAAGAGAGTCGAGCAAATAATTACAGCACCTACAGACTCTGAGACATTTGAGAGATTCTCTGGGATTGATGGGCATCAGAGTACAAAGGACACTTCTACTGAAATGGATTGAACTCAAGTAAGAGAAATTCAGAGGGCTTGTGAGGAGCCCACAAGTTCAGACACCTTGGTAGGATTCACTGATGATCAGGATTGGCCCTCAGAGTCCCCAGACAATGGGTGGGATGTTCTAAGTCTTAACCAAAGGTGGAAATCTTGGAGGGGCAGTCAAAGGGCGGCAGCTGCTGGGAGAGTAACACCTGAGGATGATGATGAAAGGGCGTCAACCTCATCAAGTGGATCTGACTTGTAGTGAGATTAAAAGGTGGGCAGTTTGGGACTAACCTCTGTGGCTAGCAAGGAGTTGCCTTTGGATCCTAGGACTCTTGCATCTTGTATCCTGAATCCTTGTTTCCAGACTGATTGTGAGTTGAGTAATTGCTCTACCTGTTGGGCTGAGATGCTGCTGCCTCAGTTGGGGAGTGTGGGAGGTATTTGAGTTGCATTGTTATGCTCTGTGTTTAAGCTGCTGCTTCCTGTGGTTGGGTTTGAACTCTGCTGGATTGCTGTGCGTGAAAAAAAGCTTTTTGTCTGCAAGACTGGGTATTGTATTAGGAGGGGGTTGATATGCTTTGCAATTGTGGGGAATATGATGTACCTTATCTCCATGCATTAGCTCCAGTTGGACTGTGGGTTGTGTCTTCGCTTCTCCATCTATCTCCTCTCCTTGACCTTGGCCTGGCTCCTGGATTATGTCTCTCCTACGCCCCTTTGGATACCTTCTTGGACAACCCTTTGATGACTTCAATGCTGATGACCTTGGATCGATTCTGACAACGACATCTTCTCTGCTGCCCTCAGCGTGCCTTTCTCTGTTTGTTTTGCTTTGATTTTGCTAAAGAGCTTCTGCTTTTATAAAACAGGCTTTTTCTCCCTGTTTGTTTTCATACCAGTTTAGGCTTCCTTTTGTTAGCATTTTCACTGACCATTAAGTGCTTTTGTTTTGCAAATACTTATCTCCATAGACTGTGAATATTAAAACAAACGCTTTATACTTCAATTGGGTTTGGCTCTCTAAACTGGTGTCTGGTGCGACAACTCCCCTTGTTGTGGAGGAGAGGCTTGAGTACCCAAATGAAGTTGTGAGCTAGGTTGGTGGTGGCATAATAGCCAACGGTAGGGCCTCCCATGCAAAAAAGGTCACAACCGAATGGTCTGACGAAGAGCGTTAAAGGGCAGGATGGGCTCTCTAGCCTTTTGGCAACCATCCTAAGAGAAGGAAAACTCTAATTTCAAACCCGGGCAGGTGCTGCTCGACTGATCCTGTAAGGTCAACCATCTAGAGAAGGAAACTCGAACCAAACCTATGACCTGAGGACATCACTGCCACTGTCCTAAGTTTGCTAGGCCCTAGCATATGAACCTTTGGTTTAAAGGGTTAGGCCCATTCGGTGCACGCTGCGATCTACCAGAAAAATCCATTGCATAGGCTCGAAGGACACATCTAACCCTCCTTCGTGGGATGAGTCCTTCCTAAGAATCTTCATTCGTGAAGTAATGCCAGAGTATATTACTGCAAAATGTGATGCAGGATGTCTTGCAAAATTTTTTTTTTGCAGTTTAATAAACTTTTCCCATGTTCTTATGATAGAAACAAATTAAAAAATGACATTTAACCCAGGAACAGAAATCGTGTTTCACGGTATAATTGGTCATTAAAATGTTTGTTGACCAAAATATAATACGGACTTTGGGCTTTAATAAGCTATTGTCGTCCTCTTAATTTTTGTAATACCCATTGCTCTTTATCCTTTCAGTGAGCTTCTATCCAGAGCCATATTAATCGAAGTCAGCCGCTATCATTCAAAAAGGAACACAAAACTGTTTACATAGGATTTAATGGTGAATATAAGCTTTATACTAACATGCATTGGGTGTGCTGAAAGTTTAGGTCTCATTCACAGCATACGAAGATCACATTATTCAATGCTGTATCATCAAGACTACCCATTGAGGGCTCTACCCTTGTCTGAATCCCACATATGGCACCGGAAGAGCAAGGTTTGCTCCATGCACCGAAGTCCCCCCAATCTTGTCCATGGCCTGTCAGAACAAACCCTCCACTGCACGTGAATCTGATGTTTGCTGCAGTATCATCATCTACACTCCCTTGAGGTGGTTCCACTTGCAATGAGAAGGATTCCAGGTGCCCTTTTGGGCAATTTTCAACTTTTCTCCATGTTCCCCATCTGCCAACAAAAATGACAATAGTGATGCCCTGGAAAAAATTGAAAACACAGACATGCAAAATATATTTCAAAATGCAGGCAGAGCGCATTAAAGAGTGCCTATTCTCATTCTACTTCTGTTACCAGTGGACAATTAACACAAGATCACAAGCAAGAGAATATGCAATACATGCTGTAAAAATATCTGTATCTAACATTGTTTTTTAGGTTGTGGTTATCTACACCAGTGTTTCCCAACCGGTGTGCCGAGTGATCATCAGGTGTGCCGTGGGAAATTGGAACCTCCAATACCCTTTCTTCCTCCTCCTGCCGAATACTTTTTCTTCTCCACTCAGGCTCCCTTCTTCCCAGCCTCACTCCACTCGCTTTGCCTTGCTTTGCTCTCGCTGTCGCTTCTGCCGCCATTTTGATCCGAGGGGGCAGTGTGTGTTCAGGAGGGGAGGGAAGGGGGAGGGAGGAAGGCGTGGGGCGAGTCTGTGCAGTAGCGCCCGCATGGGTCACGTTTTCCTCCCTCCCCCCTCCCCTCCTTAACACGTTCACGCTGCCCCCTCGGATCAAAATGGAGGCAGAAGCGGCAGCGTGAGCAAAGTGAGGCAAAGCGAGTGGAGTGAGTCTGGGAAGAAGGGAGCCCGAGTGGAGAAGAAAAAGTAAGTGTTCGGCGGGAAGGGGGAGGAAGAGGTCTCTGTCGAAAGCTGGCATGGACAAACTTGGACCTTCCAGGTGTTTTGGACTCCAACTCCCACCATTCCTAGCAGCCTTAGGCCCTTTTCCTCCCCCTCAGCCACTTAAGCAGGAAAGGGCCTCAGGCTGTTAGGAATGGTGGGAGTTGAAGTCCAAAGCACCCAGAGGACCGAAGTTTTCCCATGCCTTTTTGAGGGACCTTAAAGTGGTGAGCCTCCTTCAAACATTGTGATTCTGGATAGAAAACAAACAACATAACATAACATTGTTTGAGTCCACAGTGCTCTCTTGGTGTGGGTGAACTACAACTTTCAACCTAAGGACAATTCGCAAGTAAACCCTTTCAGTACTTTCTTTTGGTCATGGGAGTTCTGTGTGCCAAGTTTGGTTCAATTCCATCATTGGTGGAGTTCAGAATGTTCTTTGATTGTAGGTAAACTATAAATCCCAGCAACTACAACTCCCAAATGACAAAATCAATTCCCATGAAAACCCACCAGTATTCAAATTTGGGTGTATCGAGTATTTGTGCCAAATTTGGTCCAGTGAATGAAAATACATCCTGCATATCAGATATTTACATTGCGATTGATAGCAGTAGCAAAGTTACAGTTAGGAAGTAGCAATGAAAATAATTTTATGCTTGGGGGTCACCACAACATGAGGAACTGTATTAAGGGGTTGTGACATTAGGTTGTGGCCATTTGTCGGGGGTGCTTTGAATGCAATTTTCCTGCTTCTTGGCAGGGGAGTTGGACTGGATGGCCCATGAGGTCTCTTCCAACTCTATGATTCTATGAAGGTTGAGAAACACTGGTGTAAATACACAATTGTCTCTGAGACCTGAGCTCCCAGGCTCATGGATGAATCCTGGCATACCCCAAAACCGTGAACCTATATTTTCAGAGAAGATTGCTATAACTATATCTAATTACCTAGCTTGACTGCGATAAAAACTAAACACAGAGAGAGACTGACAGCTGTTGAGCAAGACCTTTGTGTGTGTCTTTCTGCCATTCCTGCCAGGATATCTATGTTGTGTTCATCGAAACAGGCCCAGGTTTTACACTGAGTGTATAAATACATTTAAAAACATATTCACTATATGTATTACTGTGTTAGCGTGTCATTTTGTGTCATTTTGGTTGGTAGTGTGCCCCAGGATTTTGTAAATGTAAAAAAAATGTGCCGTGGCTCAAAAAAGATTGAAAAACACTGATTTACACTGTGTAGAATTAATGCAGTTTGAATCCATTTTAACAGCCCTGCTATTGAATTCTGGTTCCTCACCAAATAACACCTCCCAGGATTTCATAGCATTGATCCATGGTAGTTAAAGTGGTGTCAAACTGAATTAATTCTGCAGTAATATTTAAGACGTCATCTAGTTACCTACAAAAACATATTTGAAGGTAAGTATCTGTTGTTAGATGAGCACTTTTTTTAAAAAAAAAAGTATTGAATGTTTAAGTGTTTATACAGTGAAAGTGGATGAAAGCAAAATGTTGAAAATTTAAGTGACAGTAGGAAATAAAATATAGTCCTAATGAGGAAAGAAGGAAGAATAACAAAAACAGAAAAGAAAAAAAACATATACAAAAACTTTGACTTCCCAATATCCTTAGTGAGTCAATCAATCAATCAATCAAAACTTTATTACGGTCACTGACCAGCACAAAGCGGGCACAAGCGCCCTAAGAGGGGAAGGACAACTCCCCAGTAAACAGTTATTTAAAATTAGATTAGAAATCAGTATAAAAATATATTTTAAAAGACAGGATATTGTAACAGGTATGGAACCAAAGGGGGAGGGGAGTGGTTGATGAGAGAGGTAGAAAACACTGGCGGGGGGCACCAAAGGGGAAGGGAGGGGCACACTGCGAGTCTAGTAGCGTTTCAGCTGTAACATGTTGCTCTAACCGCATTCCTAGCAGGGTGTTGCCTAACGGTATCAGTCATCAACCGTCTGCTTTTAAGAGCAGCAGCACAGAACTTAGCAACACTGTAAGTTATTGTAGTGTTAGAGTCCGAAAGCAGCAGGGTGGAATAATATTTTTTTTAAGTAGTTAGCCTTCAGTCCGTCTCTCTGTGTGTGATTCAGGGGCCGGTCAAGTCAGTGCAACGTGACACCTATATCTTTGGCCCATTTTACTTGGCAATCCTTTACTTGTTCTTCCTCCGTATTCCATTTAAGGATCAATTGGTAAAGGATTTTAATTAATTTTTCCTCTCTTTTTTTTGCATAGCCAGATCCCACACCCTTTTTTCCTAAAGGCCGCTCTGAGTAATAATAATAATTTATTATAAATAAATAATTAAAACCAATTTTTAATCCTCTTTATAACCCTGTAAAATTTGGAAGTACTGAAACCATGTTATTTTTTAGTTTATTTGTTTGATTTCTTTAAAAGATTTAATTACGAATGTCTCATTTTCCCCTTTTTTCAAAATTTGATGGTACGTTAGCCAATTCTCTTCTGTTAGTTCTCTTTTATGTCTCGCTTCAATCGGCGATAACCACAGTGGGGTTTTGTTATATCGTATTGTTTTATATTTTTTCCAGGTCTTAATTAGGGAGGCTCTTACATAGAGATTGCTAAAGTTTTTTTTAACTTTTCTGTTATCATTCCATAAATATCTGTGCCACCCTACACTAAGATCGTGACCTTTTAGTGCAGGAGTGCTCACACTTTTTCAGCATGCGAGCTACTTATAAAACAACCAAGTCAAAATGATTTTCTGAGTCCACACTGCCATATAATCAGATTCAAAGCAGATAACATGGGATTTTATTCAACTGTGTGGAAAGGACCTCAGATAACCCAGGGCTGGCAGCACTTGGGTGGCGTCGGGAGCCTGCAGGGCGGGACTGAGCCTTCCTCCTGCCCTGCCTGGGATCTACCAGGACGCCCTACGCCAGTGGTTCTCAATCTGTGGGTCCCCAGATGTTTTGGCCTTCAACTCCCAGAAATCCTAACAGCTCATAAACTTGCTGGGATTTCTGGGTATTGTATGCCAAAACATCTGGGGACCCACAGGTTGAGAACCACTGCCCTACGCGATCTACCAGTAAATCGCGATCTACCTAATGAGCACCCCTATTCTAGTGTTAATAATTTAACGTTTCTTAATGTGCACCATTCCTTTAAGACTACAAGATTACATGCTTCATAATAACTCTTTATGTCTGGGACTCCCAGTCCCCCCCCCCCCTTTTTTTAAATTTTAATTTTATTCTCGGTCTTTTATTCTTCCAAATAAAGTTCGTTAAATCCTTATTTCATTTCTTAAAAAGATAATCTTTTCTAATTATTGGGAGGGCCTGAAAGATAAAGAGTAGCTGCGGAAGAATTGTCATTTTTTAAAAGAGCAATCCGCCCTAGCATAGAGATATTCAAGAGTTTCCATCTCTCCATGTCCTTTTTTATTTTCCCCCAGAATGCTTTGTAATTATTTTTAGTAACATTGTATTACTGGGCATCAATACTACTCCAAGGTATTTTATTTTATTTTCAATTTTTCTCTCCAAAGTTGTTTGTATCTTTTCTTTCATCTTACTGTCCTGGTTTTTCACTAACTGTTTAGTTTTATGTTTGTTGAGTTTAAAACCAGCTACTAGGGGTTGTTGATCCATAAAAAACTTGATTCTGAATTCGGTTGGGTGGGGGGGGATTCATTTTTTGCTTCGTTATAGAAATTAATACAATTTTTTAAAATAAATTTCGTGATTGAAACGTTATTAATAACGAATTTTTGTTATTATTCATTATGCCAGCTGGGAGGCTAGAATGGAGGGCTTGCTCTCCCTTCTTCCCTCCTTGCCCCTCCTAGCTGACAGGCATTACACGCTCAATGCTGGCTCTCAAAAATTGGCAACAGTTTTCTGAATGCCACCTGGTGGCTGTTTTAGACATTTACACAAATCTCTTGTGCCGTGTTTACAGTTGCACACAGGGAACTCAGGTGCACTTCATGCAAAAGAAAAACCAGCCTGTTCCATAAGTCTGATTGGTTACCAGTAAATGTTTGGTTTTTATACCTATTATATATACTTACATTTCTTGGGCCCAAGGGGCTCCTGGGTTCAAATGCTTAAGAAGTTCTGATCTAGACCACATTGTTGACAGCAACCCGCAAGAGGGCGTTTTCCGTCATTGCACCCACACTGTGGAACGCCCTCCCGGCAGAAACACGCGCTATCCAGGACTTACTTCCCTTTAGATGGGCTTGCAAGACCTACCTCTTTTGCCAGGCTTTTGACCTGTAGGTCTTGCCCCTGTGTAGCCCTCCTGTTTTTAATTGTTATCTGTGGCGGTGTGTTGCATCACAGATTCTTAATTATTGTATTGTGTTATATGCTAATCTGTTGTTGTTTTTAACCATTGTTGTTGTTTTTATTGTGCCTTACTTGGCTCTTCTGAGCCGCCCCGAGCCCCCCCGGGAGTGGCGGCATAGATGTCAGATTATTGAATTTTGAATGGCAATTCATGAGTCAGCACAAGATGTATTTTCTGCAGTGTGACATGTTTGACACCAGATGGCGCTGTCTCAAGACTGATGAATAGAATCTTGAGAAATGACAGTTGGGATCTGACAGTTGGGAATTGTCCGTTGAAGAGGACAGTTAGGATTAAATATTTGTGAGGAAAGGATGTTTAGGAAGGTAGCTGTAATTGCTGTTGTTTTTCCATGCTTAGCTTGTTATTGTTAAATTCAATTCAATACAAAGTTATATTTTTACCTTGTGAATTGAATGAGAGTGTCATTATTCACACGAACAGAGACTGGAGTTTATTGGGCCGATGGGGAATTAAACTTCTATATTTCTGTTGCCTATTCCGCTGTGGCATAAATACTCGACACCGAAGAGGTTATGGGCCCAGATCCCAGAACCCAGAACACAGAATCCAGAATTGCAGAGGCACAGAGATACTACATAACCCATAATTCATAGAAAAAGTTTTTGAATAACACTAGAAATTGCAGCAGAAGTTGCTGTTTACCTCAGTGTTAGAGAAAAAAGCTGAAGTGAATTTTTGCCAGGAGCATCTGTAGTGTGAAGAAAGATGGCATTATTTGGAGCACAGCATCATTTAGAAAAACTCAGAGGCAGCTCAAATTATTTAATATGGGCTACCAAAGTGAGAGCAGTTTTGGCAAAGGAGGAGCTGTTATCCTGCTTAACACATCGACCGATTTCTGATGCAGAAAGGTTGAAAGATGGCAAGGCAAGGGCTACCATCATCCTGTCAGTTGACGATAGGAACCTCACATATTTAGCTCTGGAAGAAACAGCCGCTGACTGTTGGAAAAGGCTTGAAAAGCTGTATCAGCAGGCTACTGGAGGCTCAAAAGTTTTATTGAGCAGAGAACTGTTTTCACTGAAGCTTCTGTCAATGGAAGATTGTGCCAGAGAGACTCATTTGAGTAAAATGCTGAGCCTATTTAATGATTTAGCAGCAAGGGGCACCAATTTTACAGAAGATCAGAGAGGCTTAATTCTACTAAGCAGTTTGGGGCAGAGCTACAACTCATTCATTGACTCCATGCAATCTGTGAAAGAAGAGGACATCAACTTCGACTTAGTTTCGACTAGATTGGAGAACTGGGCTTGTTACAGAAGAAATGCCAAGCAACTTTCAACGGAGAAGACGGTCAACAAAGGCTTCAATATGAAGAGGAAAGAGACAATCCAGTGTGACATCATATGTTACATTTGTAATAAAAGAGGACACAAAGCTAGACAATGTCATCAGAACAAGTTTAAGAAGAGTGAATCAGCACAGAGAAAGAAAGAACAGATCAACAATTCAAGAAAAGACTCTGATTCAGGCTGTCTGTTGATGAGTTTACAATGTAACAATGATTTTATTCCTCAGGTACCCTGGATTATAGACTCTGGGAGTGCAAAGAGTTTTGTTAAGGATAGTAAATTGTTAGCAGAGAAGGAACCTTTATCTGGTTCTATGCAAAGTTGTGTGAGTCTAGCCAATGGTCAAAGGTGCAAGGTTTTAACAAAGGGAGAAGTTGAAATTGGTCAACTTAGTCTAAAGTTAGACAATGTTTATTTAGTTCCTGAGCTAGAACACAATGTTCTAGGGGTGAAACAACTTGCAGACCATGGTTTATCCATTGTGT